>VUJU01000867.1:0-77140 GCA_009835225.1 Aphis craccivora
ACAACCATATAAAAAAAATCGATTTGGTCGAAAACTGGTTTTGCGTAAAAATTCCCGTTTTTCTGTTACTTTTTTAGGGTTTTTCCTGACGCTTTTGAAAACTATTGTAAACTTTTTACTTTTGACCCCCCAAAATACCAACTACATTCACTTCCCTATCAGAAACAGGGTCCTCTTTTTTAAATCGAAGCACTTTCACTGCTCCAAAAGTGGTGACAGACACAAAAATAAAAATAAAAAATAATAAAAAAAAACACACATCATTGTAAAATCAATACATTCATCACTTCGTTCAGAATCTAAAAATGGGAATAAAAAACAAATAGTAAAAATTTCGCACTTATGGTTATTCGTTTTTTAAGTTTACCATAAAAACAAAATTGATTTTATCAGATACAGGTTTTGTGTAATAATTACATTTTGTATAATTTTTTCCCTTCGATTTTTTGGAAAGTACTAAATATTTTTACTTTTAAACCTCAAAGTACTAAATAAAATTGTGTGCTAGCAACTACCCATACAAAAGAAAAATGAAAAATAAAAATAGAAAATATAATCATTTTTACTGTCCTAAATTATGATGACAAAAAAGCATAGGTACATCATGGTAATATCAACTTCTTCATCGTAAATATGAATGAGAAACAAATTATAAAATACATTGCGAAGAAGTATGATTATATTATTACTTTCGAGAACTGCTTTAACATGTATCTATTAATTTTAATTTTAGAATCTATAGTATAGTATATATCAGTATGGAGTTAAATTGTTAGGTATATTTATTCAACAATTTTGTAAAATATAATATAGGTTAACAACAATATATAATTATAAATTATAGTCTCCTAATAAAACGAGCTATTGCTTTTGAAACAAAATGTTTTACTATAAGTTAAGTTTTTTAGTTGTTACTGATAATACAAGAATTTTATATGAATAGGGTTTAATTCGTAGCACTTTATCATAAATGTCTTTTAATTTTAAATCATTGACAAATATTCACATACAAGTCAATGATTTTAAGCTACATTCTTATGTTCAATGAACGATTAAACCACCCTATCAGATACTCATAAGTCCGTTAAATTATTACATATTAAAAATAAGTTTTAAAAGCTTAAACATAAAAAACGTATAATAATAACTTATTCTTGTCACATATCATATTGATATGGAAATGGAATACATTAATATCACATAGAGCAGGCAGTTACTACGTCTACCATTGAATAATTAAACTTGTTAAACGTTAATAAATTGTAATTTATAGATAGCATAACTACTTTGGAATGATAATAATATTATCAATAATCTATCAAATAAACAAAAAAAATAATTATTGGCCAATAATTTTTTATGATTTAAGTAACTAAATAAATTGAAATATAAACGTTGTAGGCAATACTTCAATACACAGTTGACATTTGAAATTATACATTAATCATTAAAATTTAACTATGGTTTTCTTAATTAGAGATACATTTCAGTTGTCCACAATGATTTGTGACACAGCCGTTCTGTCGTGCCGTCTAGTAGTTATATGATCATTGAATCATTCCTAACCCCCTTGAAGGACATTTTACTTCGTTAAGGTTTTCCGGTTAAAACATTTTTTAACCACATCCGTTATGCCAACTTCAAAAATTTTGATGAAATAAATGTACGATTAAAATGTATACATATATGATATATATCATAACAAACACTGTTTATATTGTTCTATGAAAATTATGGAATATAAAAATTATATTCATACTAGAACAACTAATATAATATTAAATTGTAGGTATTATACCCATATTAGTTATGTGTTATTTTAGTTTTATCCTAAAGTTATCTGCACCAAGGTCGTTAACATTGAGCAAGCTTGTTCTATTACTATACTGTTTATCATCATATTTAATAAAGATTTATATTAGAGGTTTCCGGCTACAGATCAAAATATATAAATTAACAATTCTACTAAGATTGAATTTAAGTAAATCCATCTACCTCTGACGAATTATCAGCTTAAATACCTTATGTAGTAAAAAATAAATCTATTTGATTTTTTAGTTGAATGCCAAAAGTTTTAGGTTGAAAATTCAAAGTACTTTTGTTAAAAATTTGGAAAATAAAAATTTAAGGAAAACGGGAAATTTTGAACAAAGTAAGTCTTATTCAAGAATCATTTATCCTAGATACTAGACACATTTGACGAAATAAGTCAAATTATTTTGTTGTTAAAAATGCATAAAATGTTCAATATTCATACCTTTTTAAAGCCTTAAAATATTGTCATGGTCTCATAATATAAGTTAACCATAATATAATGCTTAAAATAAAAATAAACTGAATTTCCATATATATTTTTTATAAGCGTTTAAAGTTTAAATTTTGAGAGAATTGGATATTCATGCGTAATAAATAACGATTTCCCGCATGAAACAATTTCAATTTTTTATTGCAATTCAAAAAAGTATTTTTATAGAAACTAAAAACATTCCATTGTTACTTAAGTCTTAAATTATCATTTTCGATACTTAATAGAATTATAATTATCTATAAATATTTAGAGTTCAGACTAAATTTATGCATTAATAAATAAGCAATTGAAATTTTTTCGTCAAAAATGTTATTAAGGGTCGGTCACAAAGATTATAGATTATATAAGTTATTTTTATAACCAAAATGTATAAGATATATAGATTTTATTTGTTATAAAAGTTTCTATTTTCGAGCTTAAATTTTAACAAAGTTCACGAACATTTGCAAATTATTTTGGAGTTTATAAAATGTTCGATATTAATTGATAAAGATTGAATATTTAATACAAACATTTTCATAGAAGATTTGAACTGAAATCAAAAAAAATCTATAAATATTATTCTACCATATTTAACATTTGTAGTCAAATTTTAACAAAATTTGTTATATTAACAAAGTATAACGATTTCAGTTATTATGATGTAATTTAAAAATATTATTAGCGAGAACTTAAAACAATACATTTACTCACGTTTAAACAATGACATTTTCATAGTATTAAATTAATTTTATACTACTGTACATTAATATTATAACACGAAACAGTTCAAACTATTCTACGATAAATTGGTATTGATTTTAAAGCTATTAAAAATAGTTAATAACATATAATATGATCTATGAAATACATTATACAATTATTATAACAATATAAAATGGTTTTATTGTTTAAGTTATGCTTGAAAAACTGTTTTTCCTGCAACATAATGTGACTTGAACGAATATGCTCAAACGAATAAAATAGTGTATGTATACGTATACAAATATACGTAACTACTTTATTTTAGAAATAATTAATTAAAATTATAACAACAAGACTAACACGAATTTTTAACATTCAATGTGATAATCGGTTAACTGTAAGTAGAATTGGTGTTATTTTG
Organism: Aphis craccivora; assembly: GCA_009835225.1. Taxonomy (NCBI): domain Eukaryota; kingdom Metazoa; phylum Arthropoda; class Insecta; order Hemiptera; family Aphididae; genus Aphis; species Aphis craccivora. The sequence continues at coordinate 3,414 of VUJU01000867.1, forward strand.
AAAATATACATTATATTCTTAAGTATATTATATTTCAATTACAATAACAAGAAAACATACTATTATATTATCTGTACTAGCGATACCTACAATTCATTGGAATAATAAATTTACGATTTCAAAAATAAAATATTATTTTACTGTTCGCTCTGGTACGGAAATCAAATTACTACTAATAAAGTAATAAACTTCGTTTTAGTAATCAAAATAAATTTCCATTTTAAAGATATGCGGTGAACCTATTAAATATACAATATTTTACACTGTATATACCGATCCTAAAAACGGATATATACCTAGCTGTTTAAGCATTGCACGGCGTGTAGTTATTTATTTGATATTTGGATTGTATTGTTATTTTTTGTAACGTTGTAATATTATTACACGGCTCCGATCGTTGATAACGTTTTAAATGTCCACAAACGACCGTACAATATACATCACGATGACGTGAATAATTTACGGCGTCGATTCGCAATGGTCATTGCGCGGTTTCGATCGCGGCGACGATACACGGCACGATGCACCTATGTAGAATATAGATATACGTCCGATAAATCGCCCGTCATACTCGTATATTATTATAACGATCGAGACGATCGTCAAAAACGACGTTTGCGAATCAATCGTGACGCCTTTTTATTAGCGTACTATAATACATCGCTCGAGACATATTATATTATTTACGATGGAACCTATCGTGTTGTTATTGTTTGTTATACGGCAAATCAAACTCGCGGTCGGAATAAATCGGCGGAAACCGTTTACATCACTCGTCCGGAAAAACTTGCGATTTCACGATTTGTGGCGCAGACCGGCGGCGGCGGCGGCGGCGATGGCGTCGCGTGAAAAAACGCTTACACACGTGCGCACCGCCATATAATACGTCATTATAATATATATTTATTGCCCGTGTGCGTGTGCTGTGTACTACGGAGACGTATAAATGAGCAATGGATCGGACCGAAAGCGATCGGTGGCGAGAAGTGGTGGTTGGCGGTGGCGGTTCCCAGGTGGTACCTACGGTTGTCAACGCGGCTGAAAATGATATATCACGCGGACGGTGACAAGCAATCAATTCAAAGTTATAGAATCCCGTCGCCCTCCACGCCCCCCCCCCCCGGCGTGAAGCAGCCTTTTTCGCCGCCCGCCACCCCCGGAACGCCGTCATCTTCGCGCATACCCAGCCTCCTCTCTCCCGAATCCTATCACACGGTTCCCCCGACGAGGACCACGGGGGGGTGGCGCCCGAAAGCGAATTATGAATTAATAGGCGCACGGGGGATTTACAAGTTTAAACGGAACTTTTATATATATTACGTCATATATATTATATTATACGTTACGCCGCTCCGAAAACAGTATATATCAACGCCAATTAAGGGGGGGGACACGCGGTGGGGCGGTGAGTTATTTATGGGACAACGTGACCGACGGTCTTTGTTTTCGGTCACGAACGGGGCCCACATAATTATACCCGAGACCGGTGACGGTAACGTACATTTTTGTTCCGGTTTTTCGTCCACAGACTACAACAACAATGCGATGACGACAACAATAATATCATCATCGGTATAGATGATAATAATATTATTGTTTTACCTATTACACGTTTTTTACTCCCGCAAAACGCTGCGACCGACCGTCCGCGGTTCGTGTAAGCTCGAGTACCTACGTCGCACACGCTGTAATATTATTAGATGTACGTACAAGCTACAAGTGATGATAAGTGTTTTTAATTTTACCATAATCAATAATCATTATAATGGTTGGTATACTGCCGATGGGTATATATTTTAAGTACTAATGATGGATTTTTTAAGCTTTTTTTTTATTATTATTATTTACCAGGTTCTCGTGTTCCGCGGATTAAAAAATAAACCAACGAGAATGTATAACAATGTTATGATATTATAAATACAACGTATTATAGTGTACATTATAATTGTCACAGATCGTCGTAAGTATACGTCGAGATAATAATATTTTGTGAAAATGTGCGGTGCAAGTATATTTACACGGTTCGTACCAATTATATATACCTATCGCGTGATAATTGTAGAGCGAAAATTATAAACAAAAATTGGCTTAACTAAAATATAATTTATACTGTTTAAGGCTTGAACAGTTAGATTTTCTTTTTTTATCGTTTTCTCGGCGTTTAAGTTTCAAGAGTTGTTTTTGTAACGATAATAAAATAAATGTACCTAACCGCGGTTTCTTATACACCTTTAAGCTACGCGTTTTAATCATGTTAATTAATTAAGTTCGCTAGCGCCATATCTATTATAATACTCGTTTGCACTGCTCACTGTGTTCGGAGGACAAATTAATGATATTAAAACTATAATCGGATTCCCAATCATAAATCACACAGGTACCCATTATACCAATGAGTATTATTATGATTTTGTGGTCAACTAAATAATCGAGGTTACATGTCTACATATCAACATAATGCCCGTTGTGTTTACAGTACGAATGACAAATTTAATCGAGACATCATCAATTGAACCACAATATTCAAAACATAATGAATGAATAGACGTAATATATATATATATATATAGCTACATCCGTAGTACATATACACGTATTTTAAAATATGTTAACCTGAACGAATTCAAGTAACAGTGTATAATATATTATTAATATGTGTAAAATCTTTAATCATATATTATTTATTTTAAATTAAAAATGATTTTATAAAATATCATAAATATTCAAGGAAAATCAATTAAAATCAAAATGATGTCATATAACTAAACACAAATAAACGTAATCAATTAATACTAATAAATTTGTATAATGATATTTTCATCCTTATTAATAGACCTTCAAATCGACCAAAGTCAATAATTATCCAATTACCTACAATATAGGACCACGATGTTTCTAAATTAGAAAATTATTTTCATCAAAGCACAATTTCTCTCGTATACCCCTTCTCTGTGTGCCCATTCATCAATTAAGATTTGAGTGCTTATTTAGCTACGGGATCACCAATTTAAAAAATAAATAAAAAATATTTTCTTAATATATTTATTGTTTTATAGACCAGTCACGTAACAAATACGTGCTATAAAATAGTAGTCGTACAAAATGTATGACTATATATATGGTAATATACAAAACTATTTGTACTAAATTCATAATATAATATTGGTACATAGCAGTATTAAGAATTAGAATTTAAAATTGTATATTTAGCGTAACAATTATATTTTATTTTAATAAATCACTATTAAGAACTATATAATGTTATTTCCAAGTATTTAAAATATAAATACAAGGTAAATATCAATTACTTACCGACAACATTTAGATATCCGATTTGGGTTTTAGCAGTGATCGTATTTATTTGACACATATAACGACCTCTATCTTCTTGCTGCACATTATTAATATGCAAAAACCATGTACGGTGCTTATCGTGGGATACGGTAATTCTTGGGTTTCTAGTAATCACGTGGCTATTCACGGTCAATATGGCAGACTGCTCAAAGTGCATCCAAGCTACCTGTGAACCAAAATATTTAAATAAAGTTTTATGACTTTTTTAAAATTGTTGTGTTGTGTAATATATTCTTCCAAAGCCATCGATAATAAAAAAAATATTATTATTTTTAGTATCATTGAGTTTATTAACAGCTATTTAAAAAATAATGATTTAGCACCTTTTACTTTTAGAAAAATGTAACATTGACAGAATGATACTAATCGAAATTCGATTTTGAAAAGTGGACTTTTAGGGCTAGTAATTGGTGTTATTTTTTTTCTGACAAGAACGTTTCGGCGACACTTTTAATACAAAAAAAGTTATTTCTTATTCTTGAGAAATATACCATTTAACTTATAAGGTTATGACATTTTTCTGATAAATAATTGTCCATCAAAAACTGTAATCAAAAGTTTAAAGGTGTCGTCCAAAGAAAATAAAATAATAATTTCGTATCATTAAGATATAATATTATCTATCTATTATATGACGAAGCACGATTATTTTGTGTCAATCATCTTTTGTGGTTTGATAAACAGATTAAGTATGATATTATACTGTATTACTTGAAGTAATAAAATCACATCAAGCATAATCTATTAACTTATATCTATATTTTTATATCATCGTCGATGTAAAATAAATAATTTTACTGTTAAAACTTTAATATAATATAATTGTACATATTGTATAATTTATATTAAAGTTATATAATTCAATTAAATTACATATTTTACACAAATTATTATTAATAAAGAAAAAAAATACATACATTAAATGTCGTGAAATTTAACATCAAATATTATTATTCTAAGAACTATTCAATCAAACATACCTACGAAAACAAAATATAAGTATTAAAACCAAACGTTTGAAAAAAGTAAATAGGTTCGAAGACTCTAGCCATATACATAATATATAAAATAAGACTGATTAAATTTAACCCATTTTTCCATTTTTTCATGATTCTGATAAAAATTTTATAAAGGTTAATGCTAAACTAAGATTGGACAATAAGTGTGTTTCGATATTAATAGAATTTCTTAAAAACTACTTTCATAACTTTAACTTGTCTACAAACATTTTTTTTTTTTTAAGTGAGGAAAATTCACAGTTGCATTGAAAATAAGGATTAACGAATAATAACATTAATATAACACGCAGTATAGTGACTTATAATAAATGAAAATCATCATAATAGAAATAGATACGTTATGATTAAATTCCTCTTAAATATAACGAAATGGTGAAAACTTATAAAAATTTTAAATAATTTATATTTCCTTTTTTAAAAACATCAACGAGTATGTTTTTATTTTTATTTTACCAAAGTATGTCAATTCCTACTTTGTATTAATAAAATTAACAAATACAATTATTATATAATACTATAAAACTAGTGTGGTTTTATTTAAACTTTATAACTAAATAAAAGAATATATTAAAAAAAAAAAATACATAATGAATAGTAAACCAGTAACTTTTTTGATTGTGAAGTTAATGTTTAGTAATAAATAATGATATTTTACAAAAAAAATATCTGTAAGTTTCTTGTAATACTTTAATACAATTAGGTATTTTGACAAGTAGTATTCTTTTATGCATTTTTATTTTACATTAATATTGATTTTAGAATTATTACTATTTTTTTTGTACACATTATGACTATTTTTTTTTTAAACATAAACTTCTCTAATCGAAAAAGTTAATTTACTACATCATATAGTATTTTTATTTTTTAACAAAGTATTGATAATAGCAATATCATATTATTGAAATTTTATAAGGAATACGATAATATTTAAATAAATATGGTTTAAATATATGACTTGAGATTTGCGAAAGATCTTTTTTACCGACACATATGTATTATTTATTGAGGCAACCCTAAAGGAGATGTTCAAGAAAACAAATTAATGACACATATTGACAAAAATAAATCAATCTAAATGGAAATAATATTATAAAAAACCTAAACATAATACAAAAAGTGATTTGAAAATATTTTATTTTTTGACAAATATAAACCATGATTGTACAGGTACAGTGTACACATGATGTCAAATTTAGTATTTTTCCATTGTATTCCTGATACTTTTTTTATTTTAAGTCCCTATAGTATTTTAATAAATCATTGCAGACCGGAAGTAAAAGACTCAGTAAGTTGATTTAACTTTTAGAATTCTGAAATAATAAAGATAAAAAATTTGGTTTGCAGTATTATTATTTTATCATTATTATAATTATTATTGCTATAAATTATTATTATTATGACTCTTATCATTATTGCAATGGAGTAAAAGGAGTAGTACTTAAGATAAAAATAAGTGAAAGAGGGTAGAAATTGGTTGGTTAAACTAATGTATAACGCCCACGGCCCTGCAGCTACCGAAAATAATAATCAAAAACGAGGGGTAACACCGGCCAAATTGGCCAATTACTCTCAGGTGGTGCCCTTCTCTACCTTAATACCGTAACTTTTGCATAACCTTTATGATATTGAATCGGTTAGTTGTCCTACGTTAGTCAAAAACTTAAACATTCCAAACATAAGAAAAGTATAGTTAAATAAGTTAGATAAATAAAGTATGTTACTTGTCAACAATACTTCAGTTAACCGTCAGAATATTACACAAATGTTTTTATAAAACTTAAATATAAAAAATAGACCCAAGAGAGATACTTTGAACTAGATATAAATAACTTTATACCACTAACATTTAACAACTTACATGTTTCATCTGTGTAAATTTTCGGACCTATTAATTCAAAGGTATTCACTGTGTATAATCATTAAAAATTATATCAATAAATAAACATAAGATAATTGATTCTGATTAAAAAAGTGAAGCGATTTAAATTAACAAAAAATATATCGATATATTTCTACCAATATAAAATCTATCATAATTAAAACCAGTAAATAAAAAGTTATTAAGTAATTATAGTATGCAACAAAAATCGATATAGGTTATTACATCAGTTATTAGGTAAGTAATAGTTTAAAAAACAAATGTTAAATACATACATTTCCGATGTATACTCAATTGGTTAAATATTTAGTGTCGTAAATTGTATACATCGTATTATTTGAGTTCAACAATCGTTTTGATGTTCAGTACGTTTTTGAATACAAACTTAAACCTAAATAAACTAACCCGAATTTTATAACGAACACAAATCACATAAGGTGGGTTTTATCAATGTACAAGAAAATGAAAATAATTTCAAATCAAAATTGATGGCCACAGTATGAGTTCGCTTAGTTATTTGAGTCGTGTGGTAAAGAGATTACCTATAAAAAAAAAGGGTGTATTCGTAAACTTTAAATTCGACACACGTGCGTTATGCTAGACGAGAATTATACAGCTGTGCAAAACAGAATGAATATCTCTGGCATTTTTGAACGGATTTTTTCACCCTTATACAGCTCCAATTGCCCTTTTTCTGGCACACGCCTCAAATGTTCACCATGTCTGTGCATAATACCGACTTTGGTTTTTCAAATGCAAACATCCGTAACGTGACACTCGAGAAAAATGTTCATACATACATAAATATGAGTGTGTTTATTTTTGGGATCAAAGGCCTCAAGAAGGTTAAATGTTGAAGTATAATATAACGTAGGACAAAGTTCTGAAGTACTACAAATTTCAAAAAACCAAAAAGTATTAAAAAAATAGTATACTACAATACTTAAAAATAGAGGTTTAAAATATTATTTAAGATGTAGTTTTTATAAATTTAATGTAGAGAACCTGTATTTATTTCTAGTTATTCGGAATTAAAACTAAAATCAAATAAAAAAAAAAAAATCAAACTAATTTATTGTAATCCCGTTTATAAATTTTAAAAAATACATATTTATAAATATATTTTATATTTACTATAAGATACACAGTTAATAACCATACAAATATACAACGCAATCAGAAACCATTTTTCACAAATATGATTTATTGTTACTACCTTTTATCGTGAAAACCTTTAGCAATTACAGATAAGTTTAATGTAAGTCATATAAAGTACGTCGTAGGTGTTTTTGCACATGTAAACACGTAATTATTGTGTTATATTTTTTTTATCAATAGTGACCTAAACAAATGTACCTAGTGAATTAACACTTATCAAATAAAAATAATAACTTATACTTATAAATATAATAATGTAACATTATTAAGGTAAAACTAAATGATAAATAAAAATATCAAATGTAATAGAAATTAGAAATTAAGTACATTTAATCTTGAATTATAACGTAAACGTATAATATGTTCACAGAAAATTTTCCTTTCATTTATAAATTATATAAATTATGTTTCTACATAATAAATATAGTATATTAATTTGTTAATGTAGATGTTGAATTTCATAACATAGTGGTTTCGTATGTTATAAATTATAATACATTTATGTTCGTTTAAAATAAAAATTAAAAGTATATGAGAAGGTATCGATACATTATTTTAATAATATATTATAACTGCATTTATGTCTTATCAAAATAAACTTAGAATTGCTCTGTAACACTAGCCACCAAAATAAAATGAATTTACGTAAAACGCACAACAATAAGAAATTAAAGTATTTGTTTTTTTTTTTCATCTCTATAACAGTCTACAATGTTAATAAATAAGGGCTCTCTGGTTCAAGATGGGCGTCGAGAGAAAATACAAAAACTAATTAAACTTAATGTTAAAACAAACATTTAAACTTAGCATAATACTAACAACTGGGAAAGCCACGGAAGAACCAACGACTAATGTAATTTATTGTATTCATTGTGCGATAAGAAATCTAAACATAGTTAGCCGATCATGTGGAATATAAAGATCTAGGTAATAAACATCTACAAAACTAGAGATTTAATTGTACGTATATACTGCTACTGTTTATAATACACAAATATGCTGTTTTTTGTTTTTAAAAAAGTTAGGTCGAAAAAGCAATAAATATTATAAAGGTAAAAAAATGTAAAATTATGTATTACTTTATTATCTCATTTTGTTTCAAATAAAAGGAATTAAAATATGATAGAATATACATTTATTAGAGTCTACTTAAAATAATTACGTTTTTTTCTTAAATTAAATAAAAAAATAAATAATATTTAATATTATAGAGACGAATAATGGTCAGAACCCGTATTTCATTTTTGTGACGAAATGTATTTTCCTCATGGTAAATTTGATTGAAATAATATTACTTTCCATCCGAAAAATAACATAGGTATACTCATAGTTGATTCGGCAAATCCAGATACTGTGACAGTGTGTGAAGAGAGTGTTTTTTCTTCACTGGGTTCAATCAAAATAATGGATCCTGGTTTTGGTGAACGGGGAAAAAATCATATTTATATAATATATATATATATATATATATACATGTACCTATCTGTAATATAAAGCACGTATTCGATTTCCGATGGTAAAAAAAAAGTATCAAACCTTGTATGATCCCAGATTTCTGACGGAGCATCCTAGCTTTACACTACGTCCTGCAGGTACTGTCACGTTCACTATGGGTTCCGTAAACTCTGGATCACCCACAATCACTGAAACAACAAAATATTTTACGTACTTATTACGAGTATTTTCAGTATTTTATTAAAATAATAATAAACGTATTAGGATTTTTTCCTTGGTAAATTTGTGTAATAAAATACCCAGACACAATAAATGTATTCAAATATTCAATAAATTTCTGGTAAAACCTAACGATATAGTAATTTTTGCTTAAATTCTAAATAAATAAAGCATAGAAATGTGGAATGCAGTCGCTAACTTGATGAAATATACATCAAACTTTAATATTAAAATTTTCCTATTTGAATAAACATGTTTTTACTTCATTTTAAGAAATCGCACGAACAACTAATTACAAAATAAGACAATATTTCTATCATACTATTTTTACATAACATTAATGGTGTATAAATAATGTATTTTAATATAGGTAATATATTAGGTGCTCAATTAGTTTTATCTTTTTTCAATTTTATTTTACCTACATAAATCTCAAACATAAATAAATTATAATAAAAGTTCTAGAAAAAATAATTATTATTTAAAGAAAGTTCTAAGCAGCCAAAATTGACGAATTCATGAACTTATTAACAAAAATATAACTGAACAGACATTTTCTACGTATTTTATACAATAGAATTACGTGTTAGAAATATATACATCCTAATTATTTATACTTTACAATAAACAAACTTAAAGTAAATAATTTTTTTTTCAAATATATTTTTTCACTGTTCTCTGAATATCTGATGATATACCTACATAATAACAAAAGAAAAAATATTCATTTTAAAATACTACACACAACAACAAAAATAATCAAATTTCATGAAAATTGAGTTAAAAAACTGACTTCATGCTGAATAGAATAATAATTATTGTTTTAAAATTAAAAATAACGAGTAGGTACCTAAGGATATTTAAGCATGAATTTCAAGCATGCGAATTACTTACTATTATTATAGTATTATTACGTAAGTTCAAATTCGACAACTTGGAAATTGTTATAACTATGTATTGAATATTATTTACATAAATAATATCATCTGATGCAATTGATAAAAAAAAAAAGGATCTATAGAATATATACAGACACATAGTATTGTTCAGAACAAACAAGAACTTAATTTTGAGAATATATTTTAATTAGAAAAAATAAAAAGAATAACTGTGATAAAATGTAATAGATACATTACATTTCAAACAATTAGTGTCTATAAGATTTTTACCGTGGGAGTCATGTTAGAAATATTTTTATTATTATCTTTTATTAGAAATACTCGCGGAATCATTCGATGAGTTATAGCTTAAAGCTCAACAAATATAGTAATTACTTAATAATATTCTACTTTATAAACCTTAAAGCCCTATATTAATATTTAGTATAATACACATTTTAAAAATATCACAATCAATTATCGTTCAAAATAATACAATGAACTAAATGGTTACAAAAATAGTTCTATAGTATAGATTCCTGCTAATGAATAATAAAGAAACTGACACAAAATTTAAAGGTGCTACAGATAACTCTTATATAGAATTATGTTCCTATCTATCAGACCACGAGTTGTAATAGTTGTATAGTTATAAACGTTACGATAAATTTATCACATCATCGAAAAGAAAACCACTGTTTTAATTTACAAAACAATAAGCTTCAAGAGATCATTTTTAGTTTATCCTATCATGGACAAAATAAATCATAATATTCAGAAGAGGTGTAGTTATAAATAACTACCTATCAGATGAGTTTCACAGAACCACATTACACACGGACACATCTATATGTTCAGATTGTGGTACATTTTTCAAAGTCAAACACATACTTTCAAATGTTGATAATAATAAAAATAATTAAGATACTAACACCAATTTTTAGAAACTCTCCAAGAAATCCTAGCGTTTTTAATAAAATCAGTTAATAAACAAAAATCTAATTAATAAAAAAGTATATCTCATGAACTCTTTTAATTTAAACATAACATAGAGATAAGTAATATAACAGCATTGGATAATGATCTCATATAAATATAATTGACACATACATGTTGTGTATAACATCAGATATTATTTTAAACTTTTAAACCATAAAAAAGCTTATTTTTTAGTGTATACAAATGTTAACATACCAACACAAAAAACAAAATATGCAATTATAGCAACATGGAGTCTTAATATTTGTAAATATTTTAACTACCCTATATCATCTCATTATTTTTTGGTCAGTATTAGAATTTGTATCTAACTTTACTTTTTTAATGGTTCAAAGCTGACAGGAAACTCATATTTCAAGACAATTTTCTTTATCATTTAAAGAAATACAGATTGAATGATTGAAGAAACATAACATAATATACAATATTAAAGTAATTAAAATTACAATTTTTAATTTTTATTGAAACTTTTAAAAGTCACAACGTTACTTCCATTTTCACAAATTGGAACTTTTTTTAAAATAATAAAAAGTTTTCTATTAGACACGAAACGATATAAATTATATAATTCGGTGCACAACATATTATTTGCATCACAGAGGAATATAATTTGACCGAAAACAGTAAATAGAATTGCATTTACGCCGTACATAATATATGCGTATTGCGTATGTAGCCATCATTTAATAATATACCTAGGTACTATAATAGTTACACTATGGAAATTCTACACAATTAAGCCAATAACATAATATAGATAGATCTATATATATTATTATAATGTAGATATGCATTTTATTTGGACACCAAAATACAATATACCTGGTTAAATAATTATACAAAAGTTATAAACATCCGGTTACTGTATGCATAAAACGAAATATTCATAATATGTAACGTTATCGATTCGATAAATGTATCGTAAGGCTGTTGAATGAATAGGAAGTGTCTATAAGTAATATGGCCATATACCAACACGATCTTTAGTCGAAAACATCACGTATGAATATCGCGCTAATGATACGAGACTACGTGTGTAAAACGCCAATCCTATCAAAAGGCTATTAGACGATTTGGCCGTAACAGTGGGGCGACGGGTAGGGAGCGTAGGGGAAACGAATAAAAAAAAAACCGAAAAAAAATACAAAACCGAACGCTAAACAGTGAGCAAACGAAAAACCTGAAGGGAACAATAAATGCTTTACATATTTTAATAAACGTGGGAGAACCATCCACCTCATAGGTGTAGAGGTGGTAGCGGCGGTTGAATGCCAGACTGGGTGATCTCGTGGGCGCATGTGTCAGTCACGCAACAGCACATGTGCGACAGATGCATCAATCTCGCACGAACGCGAAATGAGGAAGATGCCGCACATTATACAGCAGAAAGCGAAGAGAAAAAAAATGCCGCGGAACAACGACATTTGTGTTGTATTATTCAACCACGTACCCGCAGCTCCCCCCCCCTTGGTGCGTCACCCGGTGCGTTTTGCCTTGTTGATTCCTCCAGCGGTTTAATATTGCATTCATCAAATAATAATAATAAAAAATATATATATACGTAAATCGTATAAATCGTCAACAGTGTATAATGTATATAATACCTATATATAACATATATATATATTATATCTATATAAAACAGCGGAAAACACACACCTTAATCGATTTACGTTCGCGGTGTTATTATATTGTTTTTTATTCGGGCACGAGTATTGTACGCACATTGCTGTCCTCGTAAAAAGTGATTTGTTCCAATACACGAGTACCGAACGGCGTTTAAAACTATACTATTCTGTACATGAACTTCAAACATCTACGACGCGAGTCAAACGACTTCGACGCTGACGAAGTTTTTCGAGAGCGATCCTGCAACCAAACCTGAGCTGCGATTTAAATCCACATCACACGAAAATCCAAATACCGCCAACCCCAGGCGTGTGGCCAGAACAAATAATCAGGCATGAGGTATACCAAATTTTAGAAAGACACTAGAAAAAACAATAATAATGTTACAATATTGCTAAAAATAACTTCTCACACTAACAGTGTTTCTACTGCCAATGAAATTTTCAATCAATAAAATGCATATATCTAATCTTATAAGTAATAATTAATAAACCGTAACATATACCACTACATATACACATTTAATACTTGTTTGGGGGCAACGATCAAGTCTAGGAGGCAATGTCCTTGCCCTTATTCCATTCCCGTGGCTACAGTTCTGGATAACGCAAGTAATAATAATAAATGATTTATTAGTAAGTAATTACGAATATCTTCGTTTATATTCCATAATTACAATATCAAATAAAATGTAGGATGATATTAAAGTTTGCATGGTAAATATTCCAACGAATCCAACGTAACATATATATATATAAGTAGTATAAATAGGTAGTATCTATAATATAAATATAAACCATAACATTCATTATATTGATAACTCGAAATAGTGCTTAAAGCATATATGATATTATATATATTTGCACATTTAACACACCACGCGTTTTAAGACATCGGGTAAACTACTCTATAATATTGCGCTTGTTTATAAAAGTTTTTTTTGTAACGAAATCCGAATTCACATTACAAGAGCGGTGACAGTCGAGAGCGGGTGCCCCTTTAGAACACTATAAATACGCCGTATACACATATATCCAATTTATCTATTTGCATAATAATGTGTGAGGTTGGGCGGTGGTTGTGTATCTGGCCGATAACCCACGCATACGTCTTGCAGACCACGAACATTCGTCCCGTTATACATATATATAATATATAAATATATGGAGACCAACCACTGCCCGACGGTAGCAAATAGCGTTTACGAACACGCTTAATATCTTCGGTCGGGTGCATGATTTAATCGAGGTTTATCCCAAGGTTCGATTTAATATTGGCCGAGACGTTTGTCTTTTGACTTTATGTACAATATTATACACATATAATAAGACGCCCCGGAGGAGAGTTCGGGCACCCTATCCGCTCGCAATCCACCTCAAAGTTTGTCCGAGTAAACTAATATTATTATCATTGCCGGAATTCAACGTTATACTGCAGTGGTTGGGTATCGTTGGTCAGAGCGGCGGGGCGAATGGGTAGAGCTGATAGAAAGCGGGAGCGAGAGAGAATGAGTGGAAGCTGCAGTACGTGAGGGAGATTTAGCGGGCACCCAAAAAGGACTTCCGGACGCGCCGGCAATTATTAACACCGAGCACAATCCCCGGTATGATTAACCCGGTAGTTATTACGAGCAAAACCGCTGTTTAATATCTCTCGTCGTGGTGTGGAGTTGCGTATGTATTGAAAAATAACAGTCATCGGATATCCGATAATAAGTAATAACACATATCGACACGACGGCTAAAGAACATTACGTGACTGATGGATTTCGGATTTCTCTTATAGACATCCAGAAAGTATCAAGAAAGTCTTTCTAGAGGCCACGATATATTTTTTTTTTGTACCTAAAAGATTACAAAAAGCCACAAGTTTAAAAAATAATAGTTAAAAATACTCTAACATTACCTATCAGGTTTATTTAATATAGTTATAAGTTATATAAATATAAAGCTACATAGGTAGTATAGTAGTAATTAATAATACATTAAAATAACAAATATAAAAAAGACGAACATATTATGTAACTGCACTTTAGTACAATACATTGTAAGTTTCAAATGTGTATCGCCATTTGAGAATCAGTCACTGTATGTAGATATGTGTAAAATCATTGCATATACGTAAAACTGCTCTGAACGCAAGTGATTTGTCAGTCCATATTATTTTTTGTTCATCATTATTTAATGATGTATTTATATTGTTATTTATCATTTATTTTACTATTAGAAAACATAGAATAGGTTGTTTAGCTATGAAAATAGAACATTTAAAAATTTCTTAACTACAAAAATAAAAATAGTTTGAAAATGATGGTGATTTTGATGAAAAAATGTTATCCACATTTTATAGGATAAAAAAATGTCAAATGTCTATATATGGCAAGAGTTAAAATATTTGAAAATTTTACTATTTATATGAAATTCTAATACAAACATAAATTGTAAACATTTCTAGTATCTATGATAATTCGTTTTTGAGTTAAACAAAAATACCAAATCGATTTAGTTAACAACTATAGGTTTGCGTAAACTACGACATTTTTCTCTAATTTTATTATTTAAAGAATAAATACGTACTAAGAACTTTAACCCTCGAAATAACTAACTAAATCTTATTGACTATCAGTAATATTCTCAAAGTTTAAAAAGCTTAGTATTTTTCCACTAGAAAAAGTATCTTAAGACACAATCAAAAACATATATAATTGTAAAAATAATATACTCTTCGTTTAATTCAGAACCTTAAATGAATTATGTATTATGTAACTGCTAAATATTAAGTATTTTTAACTGCACTTGAGATAGAAATTTAAATTGCTTTTCATCAATTAATTGAATGTTTACTACCTATTGAACTATATCGCGTTCGTTACCAATAATACAAAATAAACATGATTTCTCTTGATTATAATTTTCAAACTCTACATTAAAGCCACCGGACTCATCTACAATCTACATGCAATTATTATATATACATACTGTTCTAAAATCGGTATGCACAAACAATAAATTTCCTAGTAAAGATCAAAAGTATTTTCCACTCGCTATTCCCAGAATAATACTGCATTTATAAGTTATTCAAAAATTGGTTAAAGCCTGGTCAACTTTTAAAATGATTATAAAATTCTAAAACCCTTCCTAAGATAGCAATAACTATTTTAACGTTCGATTCAGTTCAAAATAATAAGAACTTAATAACTAAATTTATAAACTAAAGTTAATAACTTAAGAGAATTTAAGTAAATTGCATATATAACAAACGTCAATGATATCGTTTTATATTCAACGAGTTTTCATTAATATCAGAAAATTTAAAAAAAAATTACATCTCTCCGTTTATGACCCTTATATATTTATGTATTTAATTCAAATATTTCCTACTAGCTATCCTCATAAATTTTGTTTCCCATTAAAATTACGCATCTTATGTGATCCAAACGTTGTTCAATTCGTTATTTAATACTCGTCTCATGCTGACGACACGGTATTCATTTTATACTTTTTTAATTGTCCTCATGCACTACGTTGAGCATAAAATAATTTCGCCTCTTATATGGGACTTTTTAAAATTCATTTCATCATTAACTGACATTTAAGACATTGTCGAACCTCGAACCATTGTGTCTTATTGCCTGCCCACGTTATTACTTTGTTTTCGCTTAGCTTTTTTTTTTTTTACTCAACTCCTAAAGATCGCATTGTGATATTAAATAACTTTCTTTGTGTGTGTGTGTAATACATTTATAAAGATTACGAAACACCAATATGTTAATAGTGTAATGTAAATTATAGGATTAAGCATAATATCTTGTGACTTTTCGGCCTTTACCTATAACCTAGCTTACTTCTCACCTCCCACCCCAACCTGTAAGAGAACACTTATATGGTGACTTATTAGCCGATATGCGTGGTGTCCCTAAGGATTTATCGGTAGAACCCATGAACTTTGTATAATAATAATAACAATAATACTAATAATTTGATTACATGGTAAATAACAATTTTAAGTCATAATCATTTTTTAGAGGCACAGAGAGAATATGTTATATTAAGACGTCGATGATGATGTGTTGAGTTATTTGGTAGTTTACTAGTTTACCAGCTATTTGCTTTACCGAAGATCTACGGTGGTCAGCTAGACCATATTATTCTCAAAGGACAATGTGATTGGAACGACGGAGTAGTTGAAAGGTGAACGACTATCGCTCAGGTCAACGATCGTGAAAAGAAAATCAAAAATAATGCCTAGTCGAAAGTGCGTTGTCTTTGCCATAAGTCCGTGAGCTATAGCCAACGTGTTGAAGTAAGGTGATTCAATTTCGACGTCGAATGGGTAATTTTACAATATTTAGGAACTTAAATACAAACATAGATCTACTGTGATGCTCATCGGTGCCGAAGCAACACGCCGGCAACGACGGCGACCAACAGCGGAAACATCGTGGTAACTGAAAACTTGTGTATAGGGGGAAAGAGGGGGACATAATAATATAGTATGATTGCTTGTGACTGATTATAAGTATAAAAGAGTTTATTGATACTGATATTACGTGGATCTATAATTATTGTAATTATAAATTCGAATATTTTTAATTTAAAATAAATAAAAACAAAAATCGAAAATGCCAGGTACTTAATATATTATAACTTACAAGTATCCTGTTGGGTTATTTTTTCAATTATACCGAGTATCTAATGAATTATTATAGAAATTACGAATGGAACTATCAGGTTTAAACTATTCACGCAGTCTACGCAATAAAAACGATACTGTTTGCCATTCTTCCATTCAACGAACCACAAAGTATCTAATGGGCTGTGTAAGATTGAGCAAGAGAAAATTTTATTGTATATTAAAGAGAAAATAGTAATTTTATACAGCGATTACTAATTTATTATAACAACAATAACAACATAGTTATCTGTTTGATATATTTTATATTTATAAACGATCACACCATAAATTCAATAAACGAGTTAATTGAAAATTGAAAATATTTTGGATGATAATTACTAGGTATATTATTAAAGTTTTAGCATCTGAATTATCATCACTATTAAAAAATAATAATAATGGGTACCATTCTAACTGTACATTGAATGTCGAGTAAATCACTACTCACTATTATTATAGGTGTATTAAATTTTAATTCGATGATGCACCATTATTTACGAAAAACGATTCTGAGCATAAACGGTCTATCAGCTTATATATCATCAAGTACTTTGGTTTTGTTTTGTTTTGTTTTTTTTTTTTTTTTTCACAGAATATAATAATATCTTTCTGTAAATACCGTAAAATAATAAAAAATAGATGTATAGTAGGTACATATTATAAAATATAAATAAATAATCTTTAAAATAAATAATTAAAAATGTTATTACATATAGTAAAATTCATAATAATATAGGATACATAAAATACATAAAATACATAAAAGATTAATAATGTTCATAATGTTTTGAAATCATAAATAAATAATTAACACTGGTAAGTACCTATCATTATTTATTGTTTAAATAAGTATTATTTACTATTAATAATATTTAGTATTATTTATTATTGGAACTTCAAATTCATGTAACAAAAACTGTGTCAATATATTTACAGATATAAGAATAACTTTTGTGGTATGTTGTATTTAATGTTCAAGAATTTTAACCAAGCAAAGAATTTTTTAATGACATTATAGGAAAAAAACTGAGAATTAAAATTGATCATATCTACAATAAAAATAATATAAAAGTGATGAAAATTAAGCATATATATTAGTATTATTATTATCGTAAGCATTTAATTTTGTAATACTCATAGAAAATTAATTCGGTTACTTTTATAAAATGCTTTTTATTTAATTTTCAAATAATAAAATTATACAAATTATATATTGTATAAATTTTTAATCACAAAATAATTTTCTACACTTCTTACACTTCGTAATTTTATGAATTTTATTGAAATTCTCACTTAAAACGCTCATAAAAAAGTATTGTAACTATATATTTATTATTTTAATAGATATTTTTTAATTGAAAATTAACAACTTATGATAAGCTTTCATATTACAGTTTCTAGCATTTCAACCCACAATCAACATTTTATAAAAAAATAATAAATGTCTTACATCTTTAAATAACTTGAAAATAGTTGAAATATTTTATTAATATTATTGTAATTAAAAAACTATTTAACATTTGATAAAAAAAAATGCAATTATCTATATAGTTATTCGTTTTTGAGTTACATAAAAAAAAAAGAAGTTATTGTCAAAAATTGGATTTGCGTAAAATACTTCGTTTTTATTTAATTTTATGTTTGTTTTTCTGATTTTAAAAATAAGTATTTGTAATTTTTAAATTTGACGTCTTTAAAGTACAAATTAGATATAATTTGTACACAAAACCACCCCTGTTTTTTGAAAATCGAAGCATTTTATCAATAACTCATCGCGTACTAATACACAAAAAAAAACTCAATAAATCACTTTGCTCAGCATCTAAACAGACTAAAATACATTAAAGTAAAACCATACACTACAATGTTTTGTATTAAATAACATCATGTGTTTATGTGTTTCCTATTTTACAGTCATATTCTTAAAATATTGTGTACCCAATTTGAAATTACTCAATACTTGTGTAAACAGCTTACCATATTAACTTTACTTGGTGAAAAAATTACGAAATGTATTCAGAGGCCGGAAAGAGTTTCGCAGGTTTCAGACTAGATAATATTTAACTAGATATAATGAAGTTAGGAATATCATAATAATATATTAAATGTAAAGCTAATACAATCTGAGTACGGTGAAAATAATTTTACATAAAAGAAAAAAAGTATATCATTCTCTTTCTATTTATATGAACACGGTAAAAAAATGGTTTCATTTCATATGTCTGCTGTTTTCGCGAAATAATGGTACAGCCGATTGCCCTAGGAGATCCAATATAACGCCGGAAATTAAAATCGATTACTCATCCAGTCAGTAAATTCCGCATACGTTATATAGGTGGGTAATAGTAAATGTGTAACAGTGGTATTGCCATGCATTTATGTTTCCGAGTGGACTGTATTCATATAATATGGTGTATACGGTTCTCGATACGAACGCGGATAACGACTTGTTTTCCCCTTGCGACGAAATTGAAAGTACAAAAAAAAAAAAAATTAATATAATATTCCAAACAGAAAAAAAATCACTTTATTCTGAACGCATTCAGTAAGTAGGATTATACATATGCCATATAATATAAGCATATCGGATGGATACACTTATTAATATATGATATTATTCATAAAAGTATGGGTAATATTAATAAAAGAAAGAATGATATTATTATTTATGTTTAGTGATTCGATTGCGTTGTTATTTTTATTAGAATTTCAAAATTCCGATTACTAAACAAATTTCTCAAAAAAGTAATTTGAAAAATGTTTTAATGTTTTTAATTAAAGCATTATATTTTAACATACCTACTCATATAATTTTATCTATATAAATTCATAATATTTCTTTTAAGAAAACAATGTGTTGTACAATATTATTAATTATTACTATTACATACCTACCTAAACTGTATATATATATATATATATATATATATATACTATATATATATATACAGCTTTAAAATATTATACAAAATAAATACCCCGTTGACATTACTTAAGACAGTTATTTCGACGTTCATAATTTGGAATAGTTGGAAGTATACATTTCACAAGAATGTATTATTAAAAAAGGGTATTACGTTTTAGAATTAACCCTCTTCAGCTATCGATTCAAGCTGTATAATACCATAATAAGAATCAAATTTAAATTGTTCAAATTCTAACAATTAATGAAAAAACAACTTTTGTACAACAGACATAATTATATATTTTATATTTAATTTAAATCTCTAGATTCTTAATTAAGCCTACAAATAAATGTTATTATTAAACATACATATTTACAATATTTTATTATTATGTGGTTGTTTTAATATTATATTTTGTTTAATTTTTTATTTTTTTTACCCGTACTTCTAGATAACATAAATTCGCCAAAAACCATAATTTTTCATTAAGAGATCATCTTTTATATATTGTTATAGTTTTACAAGCAACTACTAAATTACTCTAGAATTTTAATGTTAAACAAATATTTGAATTAATTTAAAGATTCCTAAAAATATACAGATTTTATAAATTATTATTTTAATTATCATATGGAGTACAGTAGATACTAGTATTCAAGTAAGTTTGAAAACTTTTGAATAACATTTTAAACGTCAAATAATTAAAATCGAATATTATTTTTATTTTAGCAACAAATAACTTGGTGTTTGGTTTATTCTCTACTACTGTTTTTATTTCTCTTTCATATGAAACACACTTTGAGTCGGTTGTCTGTATATATTATATTGTAGTTGCGTAACAGCTTGTATATTTTTGGATTTTTTTGCACAATAAAACAAATATTTAACAAGAAGAGGTTTAATATTATAATATATGTATACAATAATTCTCATTTTTACTAATGAATATTTTGAATTTTGATAACAATACATTACCAAACTACATTTTATTAATACATATGAAGCGAATGAAGTATTTATTTCACATGGATAGTATATACTCAACGCGTTAAAAAGAGCTTTTATATATGGTGGAATAAATTGTATCGTAGTAATGACTAATGCGATATTACTATTAGTAATTTTAATTAATATTGTGTAATCCTCATAATATGATAACCTATAATCTGATTAGAACGTATTCGCAATTTAATAATCAAGCAACGATTGTGACTTTTAAAGGATAAAAATCACGCAAAGATTAATCGATCAGTTGAAATTTGATTTATTGTCAGACATTTATCGGTGCATTGAACTGAAATGAATACCTTTCAAAAACTAAGATATAACTTAATAAAGTTATAACGTTAATAGATATTAACATTATAATTAATATGCGCATTGTATATAAATAATATCGTTTAACAGATAATTTTAATATTTTCGATTGCAGCAGGACGAAAAAGAGAATCGTGGCGTGAACGTGAAATGGCCATTTTAACGATGGTAGCGTAAGTATTAGCCGCAAGAACATTTTCAAAGGCAAAGTCAGAAAAAAAATTTGCAACGGCACACACGCACCCTTCTCGGATACTGGGTTTGTGATGAACCGATGACGGTGTGCGATGAGACTGAAGTCGGCAGTTGAATTTGACATAGATTTGCTTGTGTGTATGTGAATTATATTATAGGATAGTTATTTATACTAATTATTATTTTTTTTTTTACGGCCGTCGAAACCACAAAACAAACAAATAATAAAGAGCATTTGTCATCGCTCGCGATTCGTAGAACAAAATATAAGTAAGTATATAAACTATAAAGTTTACTTTCTATATAAACTTATATAAAGTATATAATATATAAAAGCAAAAAGGATAAAAAACAATGTACATGCGATCGGTCTCGTGGCGATGGCTGCAGAGAAATGTACTCATATTGTATATAATTTCAATATCACGATAAGTCCTGTTATTATATACACTGTACATAATATGCCGATATGCGAGTTTATTGTGTATATATTTATGAGTGTACGCTGCATACACGTCACTATGCACATACACACACACACACACACACTAGCTGTTCTCTTTATATAATATACATTATACACACTGCGCCCCTGCAGTCCGGAAGTTTGCACACCCTGAGGTGCATATAAATTCCGTTGTTGACACGCCGAAGAGGATGCGAAATCCCCTAACATGCACCCCCACTTCCGTTGCGACTGCTATCCCCGCACTAACGTTGAGGTAGATTTCACTGCCATCGGTACATATATAATAACAATAATAATAATAATCACCGCGGCGGTGTACGACAACGGTGCATTGATGTCGATGTCGTTGTTTTGGTGGTTGACGTAAGTTCGGTTGGTCAAACGGTCGTTCTGTCGATCAGACGTAATTGTATCGCTATTGTGGTCTCCGACATCCCTTCGCGTACATTATTATACATGACTTGCGCGGGCATTTTATCATACATAATTTTAAGGCCTCGACCCTAATACTCCGCGCTGTTGTCGCTGTTGCAGCGGATGCGACACGTCGCGATACCGCAAAAAGAGGAAGGCGATTTCAATTATGCAAATTAAAGTGCGCGGGACGACTTTGGGTGGTGGAGGCGATTGTTGTGTGTGTGTGCATGTTATAACGCACGTGGCAATGACGACACACCACGATCGTCGCTCTGTATGCCCTCGCCCTATCTTTCCAACCCTCGCCGTTTCACGTCTCTTTGTCCGACGACCCTCTCTTTCCGTCGCTTTCTATAATAAATGTCTTTCTTTACCTCTCCCCCGACCGACCGATTTCTGTTACTGGTACCTACTATATGGAGGAACCAAAATTTGACGGTGCATCGCGGTGCGGAACGAATGATTCGGTAACATCCTCCGGTATACGAACTCTCGGCGAGAGAGTATACACTGTTTAATATGTTTATATACAAGTAGGTACAACTATTAAATCGTACAAAAAGTTTCAAAAATACTATATTATTAATTACTGTAGAAGACTCTGTATATACACTATACATGTATATATAGCATAAATATAGAAAAGAGAAGATTCTAAAGCGACATATGGGGCATCTTAAGCTTTAAAACTTATAAATGTAAATATACAAATATTATATAGTTTGATTAAATAAAAAATAAAGACATTTGTATTAAATGTAATTTCTAAATTTCTAATACGATTTCTCAAATGGTTATTAAAATAGTAAATACCCAAATAATTAATAATCATTTAGGTCAAACAATCAGTACAAAATATATTAACATCTAACATTAAAAATGTTCAATATTTTGTCACATTATTATTATTTTTTCTAAAATTAATTTCTAATAATTTATAAACACTTAATAAAAATATATTCAAATATTTAATTAGTTATTAATAATAATTTATTATAACAATTAATAATTTCACAACTATCAGTTAAACTGCATCACTCTAGTTCATAGACAAAGAATAATAAATTACTTATTAAGTATATTAATTACCTATATTAGTTTTAAAGCAGTTAAAGACTGTAATCAAATTTAGGTTAGAAATGTTAGAATATAATCTATAACCAATATACATGTGATATTATATATATAGTTATACATTTCTGAAATAAATTTGTCCAAATAGCGCTCGAGAACAAGTGTCACATTAATCATTCCTTTCCATACACATTTCAAAAAAATAAACATAAACAGTAGTTTCCTTATAAAATTTAAAGGAACGTCCATTTTCTACTTAGACGGCCAACAACGCTAATTTCCACAGTATCTCGTTAATCACAGGACCGAGCAAATCCTGCTTAAATCTCATACCGAAAATACACAAGAAGGGACGAAAACATGGATACGTTTACCCCTCTACGTGGGGTAATTGTGCAATGACAAGGGAGACATAAAAAAAGAGTGCGAACAGGAAGAGAAGAGGATGTCATTTGTTCGACAAAACATAAACGGCATACGACAATCTTTCTCCGTGTTAGTCGTGTACCATAATTAATGGTGTCAACAACTCCTTGGGAAAAAAAAATAATAATGTAAAGGAAACGATGTGCAAAAAAAACTTAGCAAGCGAAAATATCACCTTAGCACGTTTTTGAGTGGCTTTTAAAACGATTACACACTGTAAAACGTTTTTAACTCACTTTCGCATAATTATATCGTTATTCATTAGAAAATTAATGCAAATGCTATGAAATTTATTAATCATTGTCATAGTGATACAATAGTTTTGGGATCATTTGCTATTAAACACTACCCAATACTCACATGATATACATTCGTGTAAATATATTATCAACTAAAACATAATTAAATTGTTTATAAATATGATTTTTTTTTTCGAACGCTATCTATTGAAATGTTATTCGTATCAGTGTTTTAATGTAATATAAAATCAATTATAGTAGTATGTTTTATTAGTATGCTTAATAATTGTAAAAATTTGAGTCTTATTGTAATACTATTTGTAACCTTGAATAGTTTATTAAACAAATTGTTTCAATGAATGTATACACAAAACAATTTAGTTATAAAATATCATGGCTTCAATGCTATAAGTTTATGGTTTTATCAATTATAATTTATAATACTTAATGCTAAACAATGTATAACCCGATAACAAAAGATAAAATACAAAATCACACAATAAAATGAATCAAAGAGACGACAATTTTTTTGAATCCAACACAAAGCTATTTCCATTAACATTATTTTCTGTTAGTTTATTAGTTTATTACTACGACACTACGCATATTAATAAACAATGGAGGGGATATGTGTGTTAAGTATGTTTTGTTAATAATATCTTCCAATTATAATTTAGCATGAAATACAGTAGTCTTGTGAAACCTTATACCAAAATAATAATAATATATTTCATCAATTCTAGCATAAAGATATATTTATGTGTATTCAGGCGTATCAACAAATTTACATTATTATATTGTTACCATTCATCTATTTGCTTATTAGTTATGACTTACACTTATAAGTTATATCTCATTTGTGTTCAAACCTATATATTCCACAACAATACGTCAGTAAAACCTCAAAATATATTGAAAATAAGTATGCAAAAAATGCATGTTCATAAATTATGAATTCATAATAAGATAATTAAGTAACGATTATAAATACATTCTACATAAAAAAAAATTGCTGGGTCTTAAAAATAAAGAATGATATTAAAAGAATATACATTTTAAGTTATCTGTATGGTTTATATAAAACATAATATTATTATGAACATTATTTATAATATAATCATACAGGTATTTTCGTTCTCGATTCAAATTTCTTCCAAAAAAATTTTTTTATATATATTATGCATTTACATTATATTTTAATATACCGTTTAGTTTTCTCATTTATTTTTTAAAGAAATATATTAAATAATCTTTTTCAAAGGAAAATTCATTGAAGCTGAATAAACCAATCCATATACATATTATATAATATAAGAAAAACCCATACACTCGCTTATACAGATAGTAAATAACTATAAAAATTATTAAAAATAAAATCGTTGTAAAAACTAAATATTCTAGTTAATGTACTTTAAAAACTCCAGAAAATATTAACACAATAACCCAAGTAGTATAATATAATACTAATATAATATAAGTCTTACAGTTAAAATAATCAAATTACCAACATTATTTTAATGGCTGACTTGTTCTCTGTATTATAATTATTAATTTATTATTTTTAATCTACGCGTATATTACTTATAACCATGCTTACTTGAAAAGTTTTAAGGTTGGTGTGAACAATAAGCTAATTCTTAGCTATGTAAAATAAAATATTTATTTTAATTTATAATTTAAAATTGGTATTAATATTATTATTAAAATCATTAGTTTTTTAACTAATATTTTTATAAGTATTCTGTTTTTATAAAAATGATTTTGTATACATTTTGTTAAACATTGTAAGATATAAAAAAAAATCATACCTATAAATCATATCAATAAAATCTAACTAATTTGAACGATTTAACACCACTTTTATTTGCCAGTATGGAAACAGCATAACGAAATATATAATATGTCTTGCAAACTGTTACACGGGGAGCAGACGACGTTTATTGCGATGACTGTTATTTGCCATATACAAATAGATATACTGCAAGATTGTCTGTACATGGAGAGGGGACGTGGAATAAAATGGCACAGGTTTTGATTAAAAACCACAACGCCCTACCTCGTGCTCCTTAAACGATAATATTATGTAGCATTAATGCCCAGAGCATGGAGTGCAATGTTTTTGACGCATTTCGCCGCAACGCCGGACTTCCGGACGGGTCTGAAATATACGCTTAGCTCTTTCATATTTTTCCAAACGAACAAGTTTCAACGAATGAATAAATAAAACACAACAGTACTGAGAAATATTTAAAAGAATAAAATTATACACCGGAAGTGTAAAGAAAAAAAATCCTTCAATAAATGTCCGTCAACCGGAAGTGAATGGAAGAAGCAGTACATTTTGGCGGCAACGTGTGGCAGAAACCATCAATCTTTTGGGAGCGCGTTGTGCATGCCGATGCAACAACCACCACGATGTGGCGGATAATCCCTAGGTTCGGCAGGGATAAGAAGCATTTGGACACGCTTTAATCATACTGATGAGAATAATGGTATATCATTATTTTTGTATTAAACTTTTTCCATTTACTCAAATTTAACTCCAGAAATAAATACAACTTATATATGAAATCTGATATACTTTTACGCAAATATCGAAAGCTACAGTTATAAATATGAACTTAACATTAAATAACGTTTATTATATAACATATCTTTAAAATTCTGAAAATCTGTCATGATTCTACCGATAAGTTTTAAAATATTAAATAAAAATAGGCACTTCTAAACATATTTTTTGTTTTTTTAATTTTAATCATACTAGATATACTTGAAAACTTCAAATTTACACAATATTTATCTAAATGTATGTATGTGATATTCATATTACAGTTTTAAATGAATGAAACTAAAAAAACCTTAAAAAAAAAAAAATAATAATAAAAAAGAACGCATTTTGTAAGATACAATAAAGTAATACATTATAACCACTAATTAGAATTTAGAATTACATCTACCTATACATTAATGTGTTAACATTTATGACTATAATGTAATATACAATAAATATATTACAACTTGTTAAAAAAATTTACTTTTTACGAAAAGGGTGAAATGACACTATTATTAGAATCGATGATAAAAACCAACCATTTCTTCGGATGGATACAAAGTGATCGTGTCGCATTTTTGTGGTTCTATTTATTCCGTTTTGTAGGTGCACGGTGCACCACCCGAAAAATTGTACACCACGACCAGCATTAAAATTCACGATGCAGTCCGGTCGGCAACCAGGGTCGGTAATACAGTTAGGGAAAACAGTTGACCCGGCGTCATGCGTCTCGCCAATACATCACACGGTCCCCCTCCGATGCCGCATTGCCATACGTCCGGGTGTGCGCTTATTTATTTTCGTCCTTGTCTCCCAACTCTCGGAGAGAACGGAAATTGTGGCTCGCTACCGGTACCTCAAAAACAACACACAACTCACCCTCCCCCCACACTCACACACACACACACACACACACACACCGTCAGCCGAAATTTACGAGCGTTTTTAAAGGACAAACATTGATATTATGTACCGTATATAACATGGCCACACATTATTATTGAGAGTCAAATAATATTATGCATATCAATCGTCCTGTTCGCGTTCCCACATTATATCGGGAAAGGGATATAATATAATGTAGAATGTGTGCCTGCGCTTGAGTCGTCCCAAATGTACGATTCATCAAAGCGAAAAACGCAATCCCGAACAACCTATACACGTGCCTGTACACACACGCACACACACACCCTCGGGGAGTATAATATGATGTATCTGTTGCCTGTGAACCCATTGCCTCCCCCCAGCCGCCTTTGGACAGCTACGACCCATTCACTCCTACACGTTATTTCCGGTCCGTATAGATACATATAATGCGTGCGTGTGTACGTGTGCACTCTAATGAGAACGACCTTTACCACTATATAGGCTCGACGATGTGGTTTTGTACGTTTAAACGTCGATATACGTCTAGAATACTGCACCCAGTGGAAATAAAGAAGCGTATTATTTTTATTTTTTTTATTTTTTTGACATTTGGGAATTGATCATTTTTAGACAGCTAATGCTGTAGGGTGTATAATGTATATAGTATTCGAATATGATTTTACCGATAACGTAGTATTATACCATGGGATTTTTTAAACATCGTTAGTAATTAGTATTTAATATATGTTGACGTGAAAATAGTGCATCATATTATATTTCTCTAAATCGTAAAAAATTATTAATATAAATTCGAATACAACTATTAGTTATGAGCTATTGACTACTGCTTGTAAGAAAAATTAATTAAAATTAAAATTTTTAGATATTATAATATGTAACACAATAATTATATACTTATATAAATATCGTATTAATAATACAATGTTATTATAAAATATTATAATAATAAATTATCAATTCATAGTTTAATCTTCAAGCTAAGTAAAAATTATTTTGATTTTACAAATTTATATTTAGTATTTCCCTATTGCTTAAGGTAGGAGTCCAACAATATATTCACAAAACAACTTTAACGAAAATAGTTAATTTCATCTAGTTTTGCACATTATCAAATTGTATTATGTAATCCAACATATTAATTCCATTTTATACCGAATAAGGATAACCAAATTAAAATATAATAGATATTTAAACCTAATCACGTTAGTAAAACACAAACAATAATTTTCAATAAAATATTTATTTTAATATTGATTGTAATGTACTTTTAAAATACAGTAAACAACATTAGCTCAACTTAAATAAAATTAAATAAATAATGAATATAATATGATAGGTAATTGAATATATGAATACTGAATAGGAATATATTAATTATGATCAATTTCTCAAAATCTTAAATAAAAATTAAACAAGCAATCACTATACTCTATATTGGGAAATAACAAATATATATATAATATATGAATTTAAATAAATAATATTATAGATTTGGTCCGGAATATTATAATATTTCAAACCTTTAAACTAATTAAAACCTCATATTATTTTCATGATATTTATCCTTCAATGAGACAATAGTTATTAAGGTAATATTGTATCAAACTTATTATGATACATAATTCTACAAAAATGTTAATACACTATGAAACTAATACTACGATACATTACGACATTTCATTACAATTTTATTTCTTTTTAGAAATAACTTTTATTATGTTCAAAATAAAATAATCATAAATCTTATGATTTTGGTAATTAAGTTTGAAAGCATTTTTGTTTTCAATTAATTTTTTGATAATGTACTTATTTTTTGCTATTTATATTATTTTCATAACATTTCTTCAAATTCATGGAATGTTTACTAAACATATTATTTATTTTATATCTTAATTTTATATCATCCGACAACTCTTCACATTCTCCAAAAAACAAAAATAAAAAACGATAAAACCCTCTATTTTTTCATCATGTTGTCTGACCGTAAAACAATATTTAGCATTTGCAGTGAGATGTAAAATAAAGGGGAAAAACAACGTTTGAAAAAATATTACATTATGAAAATTCAAATTTGAAAACACGTTGTTTACTTACTACGCTGAAACTTGGGAAAAATAAGAAGTCTAAACATGTATATATATTATGTTTCATATTTTTTCAAACACTTTATGCTTCCCGTATCCGCTTAATCTTTCGGCACTTGCATTCTCTTTGTAAAGTAAATACATCGAAAATGTACCCTTTCTCCAGAACAAAATATTTGTGTGTATTTTTTTCTCAATATTTACTTTATGACACGATCTCAACAAATGGCAACTGAATATTGTACGAGTTTAAAAACACATTTCGTTCAAGTGCCTTAAAGTAAAACATGTGTAGTACAACTCAACAGCAATAATCATTTTGGATTGGAAATTTCCAACCACCTGTTACGTAGGTCTCAACTATAGGTATATGACCGGCACATAAAGTACATATAGTTCTGATATTTAACGGACACGGCGCAACGTTTTAATTGCTGACAAATGAATGAGTACTTAATATTTTTTCACGTAGAAATAAATTTAAAATATCAAGATTCTTAATCATCAAGAAAATTAACTGAATACTGTCATAATAAAAATGTTTTATAAATATATACATAATTATAATATATACAATTCAAAATATCCAATAGAGTCCAATACGTGTTTATTTTATGATAATATTATGATTAAATTATATCGGTAAACAAAAAATATTGTGAGATAAAAAGCTTCACAAAAATATAACCTGTAAGTAACCAAATGGAAATTATTTAATTATATTTATTAATCGAAACATAATATATTATAGTAAATATATATATTTAAATTTATTATATGATTTTACTTAAAAATATGTATTGAATTTACATACTTAAATTGGGAGTCAAAATTATTTTTTTCAAATAATTTTAAAAACAAATATAACAATTTTCTAGTTACAACTTCATTGGTTGCCAGTATATTCCAATGTTGTGCACAAAATAGAAATTTATGTGTGTAAAAATTATCATATAAGTACCTACCGGTGAAACAAAGTTCAGAGTAAAAAAAATTTAAAATCACCAAAACAAAAAAAAATCCCTCGGGACTAGGTTTGAAAGAGCTTTTTGATCCCCCACTCCATCCACGAATATTACAATTTTTGATTAATAGTATTGGTTCGTATGATGAACGAATGTGCCTTTGAAATGTAAATTTGCGTATGTCCAAAAGCAGAATATCTACTGACGCCTATTCGAACCCCTGGGGAAGGGTGGCTAAGTTCATATTGTTACTAGTCACTACTATTAAACTTGTTAACAATGAAATACCTGACGAACCAATAATTTGCGCTAAAATTAGTTAAACCGAAAATTGAAATATTAATGTAAATACTAAAGAATTAGAAAACTAACGTATTAAATTTATAGCTGACATTCAATTTTTCATTAATATTTATAAAATATTCACACTATATGAAATATTAACGAACAAATGTATAAATTTTTGAACCAAATTAGACATTACGATTATCCAGTCTTGATACGATGTATACAAAAATAAAAAATTATAACATTGACCAATAAATTATATTAAAACAATTTAAAAGCTGTCTTAAAAATAAAATAAAATAGCATGTGCCCTCATGATTTTGAAAATGTCTTGTCAGTGTCTTTTGATATATATTTTATAGCAACTACGAGGGCCCTTAATAATAAAAACCTTTTTCATTCGAGGGAGTTTCACTTTACGACTTGTGTATTCCGAGTTTTAAAAAATATAAAATTGTAAAAATAAATCTAATGCACTTAACTTACATACATCTATTTATAATTTAAAAATCAGATTTAATGCTTATAACAAGAATATTGTACAAAAAAAGTAAATAAATAAATATACAAATCCTACATTCCCACAATAATTATGGCGCCAAATAAACACAGAAAAAAAGAAAAAGAAACAGTTACTTATTTTACTTGGACTTATTGATACTATCAATTTTGTTATTCAATAAAAATAAATACATTATTTTGTTGAAAATATATAAAATATTAAAAAATAACAATATAATCATAAAATAATAAAATATTTAATTTTATTTTATTAATAGAATTAAATAAATATTTTGAGTATAAACATATTTTTTTTTTTTTTTTTTGTTAATATTAATCACAGCTAAAGATTATATTTTAAAAACTTTATTGTAATAAAAATGTAATGATTCAGCTTTGAAAAACTTAAGCCAAATCAAGTATAGATATAATATTTATTTATTTTAGAATACCAAAATAAATATAAATTAAAAATTCTTTTCAAAATAATATGTATAAAAAATATATTAATTCTGTTATATTTCGTTTATATCTATAGTTAATTAGTAATTACCAATATTTTTACTTTTGCACCTTAATGTATTGTATAAAGACACAAATCAGGATCAGATCATATTTTAAACTTATAATGAGCTGTATAACAAAATCTCTATAACAGTATACATCATATATTATTTTAAATTATTTAATTAGTAAAATATATGTATATATGCTATATAATATATTATGTCTACGATAAACATTATAATTTACATTTGCCGTTTATTAATTATATTACTAAATATCGTACATACACATATACGCTATAGATTTGAAACCTAGCGATATAACTAGATTATATAATGTTGAGTCGCTGTGTTCAGTATTGATTATGTTAATATGTTAATCAACTTATTATGATTATCTTCATCAACTCTCAAATTTAAAAACTTTCGTTTTAACTTCGTTTTTTTTATAAATTATTCACTATATTTATTGTTTTTATAATTTCAAGCACAATTATAATCATCGCATTACTTGTTAACCCTCTAATATACCGTGTAACTGCATATCGTGCATGATAAAACAAGCGTATTTTAGTAATTTTCATGGTTAATCCTTCAGGAAACGGGTTGGCTGGGAAAGGCATTATATTACACGCCGTTGGCGTATTGCACTTAAAGCCGATTATCTCGTGTGTATATACCAAATAATCCGTCATCATTTCATACTTCATTAAACAGCATTATCACAAAAGCAAAATCATATTATTTGACAGATAAATAATTGGACCACAAGGGAATATATGGATCGGACCTTGGCCGTCCGTGTTATTATCGTATTATTATAAATCGGTCAGGAAGGTAAGCAAAAGTTATATTTAAATGGTGTGTGACTTTAAGTCTTATAATTTCAACTTTTTTACCTTTTCCTTTTCATAATAATTAAAAAAATTATTTTTATTTTTATTCAGTATATAGAATTGTGTACACGGCGGTTCGATTAGGCAATTTAGGTACATTAACGTCCTGAAATATTATTTGCTCGAGTACATCTTTAACTATAATATTAATATTTTATAGAATAGTTTAAAATAATTTACTAAATAATAAATCAAATTGTATTAGTATAAATAATTACCAATATGTAACTACATTTAATTACACATTAAAAAAAAAAATGATAATCCTAAATTTGAATGCATACAAAGGTCAGAAATTGTTTCCTCTACCTAGACAGTAGATACAGTTGACACTCATGAACTATTTAAAGTCTGTAAAAAAGTATGATGATAAGGTAAAAAAATTAAATCTAAAGAAAAAAATCAACCCTTCTAAAAAGAGCTACATCCGGAAAGCTAGTACCTACCACAAAAGTGGTCACGTTATTTATACACCGGGTGGTGAATGAATATTCATGCTATATATATATACTATTCAACCGACTAACGTTCGTGAATACCATCATCATCATAATACTATATAATATACATAAATATTTTTATTCGTAAAGTAAAACCATACAAACTCGACCAAAAGAGCTAAAACAATGTTTAACATGTGTTGTTTATCGTTAATCCTAAAAGGGATGTTTCGACATACTTAATCAGACTTAATTCTTTTTTTAAATTCCTACCACTTTCCTTACAGAGGATGCAACTATAGGAATTATATTTATTTCATATATTACATTGCACTCGTGTTAAAGTAATCCTGAGACAATAAGTTGAATAAATATAAGTACTGTCCTATTGTAAAAAAAAAAAATATTAGTATTCTCTAATCTAAAATATTATTTTGAATTGCCTATGGAACTTTTGTAATTAACGACAACTGCAATTGACAATAAAAAGTAAAATATAATATTATTCTCACATTAAAGTTAAATTAAAAATATTTTACAGATACATATAACAACCTCTGTCGATTTGTTTACTTACAAATAATAATATAAATTAATTTTAATTTTAAAAAAGGTTGGTAAGTGGGTTACTGTAATGGGTGTGCTACATTTGAATTCAATGATTTATAAATGATTCATTAAATATAAAATACGCAATACTCAGGAAAGATGGTCTTTATTATTAAATATATTTCATAATTAACTCAAAAATATTCAAAATATTTTAAAAATTTTGCCATTTTTATAAAATTATAGTAAATTTGTTGAAAATTCCAAGTTTCTACAGTTATTCATTTTAGAATCTTAACAACAAAAAAGAAAACAACTTGATCAAAAACTGATTTTCTATAAAAATGTCCGTTTTCCCTTAGTTATTTTTGTTTTGTTTTTCATAATGATGGAGAGCATTAAAATATTTTTACTTTTAATCCCTTAAAGTTCCAATAAAATCAAATTTTCAATCAAAATCAAGAGTTGAAAATTGAAGTCTTTTTACTGCACTAAAAGGAGATAACAGATGGAATAAAAACAAGAAAAACCTATAGCTATACAAAAAAAATTAACATATTAGAGTTAGAAAATCTAACAAAAAAACTTTTAAAAACATAAAAAGTGTCTACATGATACAATATATATTATTTTAGAACATACAAGAATAATTTGAAACTTTTATCAAATTCCTATTTTTTAGTTTTACCATTTACCGATATGCCTCTCGATTAACATATGTAATACATTTTTATATAAGAATCTATGTCATACTACTTTCACATGACATTTAGTATCCCTAACTTAATTATCTATTTTTACATAAAATCAAATTTTATTACAAAATTGAAAATAAAAAATTGCATATAGTATATACTGTAAGTATTTTGTTATCATATAAGACTATAAAAGATTATCCAAAGTCTACATCAAAACGTATGATAAAAATATATGGTGTTTAATTTTAAAAGATAACTATAACAAAATAGTTACAACCCTTTTTAGTATGTAGATTTCAGAAAGAAATATGCGTAAATGGAAATTACTTGATGAATAAATGAATATAACCTGAATATTTAATAATATGAATAATAAATGAGAAAAAAATGAATAGAACACTTATTTTTAATTAGTAAATTAGTTTAAAAAATATTAGTGAACTATTTTATACAACACATAATATACTATTATTATTTTCGCCTAACAATAAATTGATAATTATATATATTATGTATTGTTTGATTATTTTACATTAAATTGACTAAATTTAACTTATAATAATAAATATATAATATAAAAAGGCTTAAATTTTAATAATTTATATTTTTCTCAAAATTAAATCATACTTTTCAGTTTAATAGTTTATATATATTTTTTTAAATTAATAAAACATAATATTATTTTTTCATAATTTAACTAGCATTTACTTATCAAGATTATTATAATAGCTTAAAAGAGGCATTATAGAAAAGCTAAATCCCCTAAGCTTTTATATATAAAAAAAAAAATTTACTAGTTATAAATTTTAAATACCTACATACGTTATTTTTAACTTTTTACCTATGCATACAATTATATATTATTCAAAAGTTTAAGATAAATATTGAAGGATACTATTTTTTTAATCATATCACATGCATCACTGTAAACAACAATTCTCTTCAAATTAAGTTACTGTGGTTTTCATAACTCCATAATATATTGTATCATACAGTTTATAAACATAAAATAATGATGTAAATTTTCTTAAATACTATTATTTTTTTTAATTTCTAAATTTTAATTAATTGGTTATAACTTATAAGGAATCCTAATATAGTATTTAAAACATAATTTAATACATAATAAGAAATAAAAAAATAAACCTAACATGTAATCTATTTTAAATTATGTAATTTAATTATTATTTAATTAATCGTTATCTTTACGCTATCATATTGTATTGTATACCCTGATAACAGTCAACGGTTACTATACAATAGGATTTATGTCATACAAATTAGCGTTATTTCTGATAGATTGATGGAAATTTTCATAACAAAAAAACAAAACGTATAATAAAACAAATACATTTAATCATAAAAACAACATTATATTACAACAATAAACAATTTATATTAGTGTAATAATATAAAGGTAAAATGAGAACTAAAATTATCATAATATTATATATATGTACCTAATAGGTACGTATATAGCTATATTGTAGTATCGAATATATTCGTATGTAGTAAGGAATCATAAATAGGCATTATATAGACAATAGACATCGTGTGATTCCTAAATTCCAACCGTCTACTTATTGATTTAATGTTAGATTTTTATTTTTTAATACCCTAAACTTTGAGTTTTTTGCCTTTCCCGTGACCGTTAACACTTTTACTATTCACACTTATTGGCTCGGGGTGGTGTGAAACGGATAAGTAACCACAAGAGTTTGTATTGTATAAAGGTATAATGTAGGTACTTATAAACGTGTGAAGGGAGTAATAATTATTGTAATATTATACTATGAATTGACGAAAACATAGCAGTGGCACTGACCTGGTGGCGAGGCCGACAGTGCCAACTCGCAGAGCATTCCGACTGTGACGAAGAACGCCTTGCACCACATCGGCGGTGCGCGGCGTCCACGTGGCTTATTACTATTCATCGTAGCATCGTAGTCCACGGACCAAAAAAAAAAAAAATTTTAAAAAAAAATTGATAAATTGATAACGTTTGTTGCGGACGGTTACAACAACGTGCGCGCCTCGTGAACTCGCGCGATAAAGTGACGATCTCTGTCGTCTCGTCGTCGTCGTCCACGGTGTCGGCGGCGGACGGTCGGCCACGAGACGGCGTATCGTCTACAATGTCCCCGCGACGGCACGCGACTAACAGGCCCGCGACCGTGGAGGTCCGGAGGCGATGCCCCCCCTCCCGCCAACCCACACTGCCTAAGACGAGACCGCCGCGGGCCGTGCGTGTCGCCCCACCGGCGGCTAAACCAATTACAGGCGACAAACGTGGTGCGCAAACGTCGCGTGGGCGTGGCCTACGACTTGAGGCCGCGACGGGTGCCGGTGGACAACGAGCCGCTCGCACTTGTGTGCGTGTGTACACGTGTGGGTGTGCGTACATGTGTGGGTGTGTGTATGTGTATAAGGGTTACCTACGTGTGGGTGAATGAGTGCGTGTGTGAGAGAGAACGAATGGGAGAGAATGTGTGTGTGTGTATTTACGATTTTGTGGACGCGCGGCAAAAAGACAAATTGACACTGTGCACGGTGGTCGGCGGGTGAAAAAGATGCAAAAATCGAGATAAACAAACATAAAAAAAAAATTTTAAACACCACTGGTTTCAAGCCCTGTCCCATGGTCTTTGTCGACATTTCGTAACCGGATCTCGTTTTTTGAACGCTTATTAATGTGTTTATTTATTATTATTATTATTATTATTATTATTATTACTATAGTAATTTTTTTTCATTCTCTACCGTGCCACGATGTCTGACGAAAAAAAGTATCCTGTCAACCTCCGTGAGCTAGTTCGGTGTAAAGAAGAAAAAAAAGAAAGAAAGAAAGACAACTTAATCAGAGTCTAATCAAGATGCATTCATTTTAAATGACGTTAAAATTAAAATCACGTAACAAATACTATTATAGGTAGGTACTGCCGATAATATGTCTATTATTAATGGCATAAATGTTTTCATACACATAAATAATATTAACGACATACCTATACGGCTATACATCAGATTATAATATAATTAATAATTGTAATAATTGTAATTTCAACAGAATTTTTCACCTAATAGTGAGAATAGATCATGAAGGCATATAATTTTAATTTCATCAATTTTCAAAATATTTAAACTATGTTTATATTACTACGATATAGTCAATCTGTTTATCTATATATAATATATATACATGCAGAAGTATATCATAATAGATGTACCTATTATTAATCATCGTCAGAGTACCTATATTTGTTACTAGGGCTCAGATTTTAAAGCATAATAAGCAACAAAAAGTCACACAATTAAAAAAAAAAAATGACAAAATGAAGCATATTTATTTTAAAAAAAAAAAAAAAACATGACCAAAAATTAACATGAACTAGTTTTAAAAATGAAACAAAAATTGAAAAATTAATTTAAATAAAAAAAAGAAATATTTATCATAATATATTTCCTTACCTTTACAGTAGTGAAACTGACTCTATTGTCCGACAGAATATTTTTATAGGTTCCTACATAGAAAACGAACTCTTTACATCCACTGAAGTGATCGGTGCATAATGAAGTAATAACAACACTAAATCTTAAATGTTGAAACGATCGATATTGATGTTACAGGTATACTGACCGTATAGGTACTGCAGACTATATGTAAATCGATAATCTATAGGTTTAATATATTTAATGAACAAGCCGATGATAACGAAAACAATATAAATCCAATATAACCATTTAGTCTACATTCTGGGTTTTTACGTTTTTTATTAATTAAATTTTTTATTATTACTATAGTAGCAATATGAACATATTATACAAATTCTACAGCTGCAATAACCCCAAAAACAAAAATAAATCGGTTTATTTGGAATCTGAATGTCGTGAAACGAATTTATGTATAAAAATAAGATTTCTATCTCATTTATTAAAAAAGAACTACATACTTTAAAATCCAAGCCATACTTATTATTACTATCTATTGTCATATAACTATGATAAGTTAATTAGTATTAGTAATTTATTTATGCATGTAGTCTGTTACTTTTTAGTTTATACTTCTTAATGATATTTATTCCAAAAATACTAATTTTTTTCTCACATATTAATGTAACTCTCCACCTCTACCACAAGCATTGCTTATAGGATAGGAGGTAGATATTTATTGTAACTAAAGATTTGAACAATTTGTATTTTATATTTTATATAATGTTATCTATTATTACAATAAATACTTTAAAAAAATATATCTATATAATTTAATTACCTATTGTGTTACACACGCTTTCACGATTGAAAAAAAATAACACTTGAGTTGAGTTTCATTTAAGAGTTATTTAAACATAAATAATGATAAGGTAAAGGCAATGAATTTAAATTTAAAATACAACGAGTAAAAAGAGTAAAAAATGTATTCATAAAAATATTACATACCTAAGTATAAATCTAAAAATCTAAACAATTTTAAACACGCATTTTGTTTAAGAAATAAAAACAAATATAATAAATTAAAGTCAAACGAAAATGTTTCAAGTATACTTTATACAATTTATAATGGATACACAATAAAACTACTTGACGGTTGACAATCATATAAATGTTGTGCAAAAGGAAAACAAGGAATATAAATCTACTACCCAGTGGTCCATACCACTGCCACTGTCCATACCTAACCTAACCATTTGACATAATAATATGTAGAAAATATGAAATTATGGTTTAGCATTATATTATAATAAGTTAAAATGAAAAATAACTTCTTTTATATAAACAAGTAAGTAGGTATTCACAAATACTCGTGAAAGACCTTGTACTATAATTAATCAAATATTCTTATATAAAAAAAATAATAAAATATTAGAAGTAAACAATACACTTTTAATAAAAATTCGTTTTATATATAACTCCCCTCATATTAAACTAATAAAATTACAAAATTAAAGTTATTGGTATAAATCACAAAATTTACTATGATATAAAAAAAAAAATCAGTACATTTTCGAAGTATATTGTATATATATAAGTTAAACGTCTTATGCTGCATAACTTATTACAACAAGAAAGGTATAACATATTTATTTTTAATCTCCATTAAATAGTTCCATAGAGGTATAAAACCATAATTCTAAATAAATCTATTATCTAATAAATTTATTTCAAAAATCTTCATAGAGTGTAGCCATAAAATTATACCAATAACTAATAGGTTTAGGTAAAAATATATATAAAGAGCGTATATATAGGATGAACACTTAAATAAAATGTATCAGATTGAAATAATATACCAATATACCAATTGCAATAATTACAAATGTATAAAAAACCATTCCTCAAGTTAAAAATAATAATAATTGTTTATGGTGTTAAATAAAAGCTAATAAAGGTCTTGTTTATAGAATAAAAGTTGATTAGATCTTTTTATTATGACTTCATTGTAAAAGTTTCATACAAATATTTTTACTCTTTTGTTACTTTAGAATAAATTATACTTCACTTTTGAAAGTTTTAAATATATATATATTACACAGGTCTAACTTCTGAAGTACATTTTTCGAGAGGGTAGACTTAAATACTCAACAGCTGTATCCTGTAAGGATAATTTACTTAATAATAACACATATAAATACTTACCAAGAACCTGCATACATTATGCATTATTATGTATATTGTATATTTTATTTTTCTTAAACTTAATAATTATTATACATAAGATGTCAATAAATTATATTTACTATATTATTGTCTACAAATTACAATACTTAATTTGGTTAACTATATATTATATAACTATGCTATTGTATAGTTATACAAAACTATTAGGTCAGTACAAAATCACTTTTTACGGTTTATCTCTTTTGGATTTAATATTTCTAGACCGATTCATGAGTTACATCAAAACATTCTTAATCTTTTGAATTTATCCTCCCTTAATGACAGGAGTTCGCTTTTACTGTCAATATTTTTACGTAACTTAATATTAGGCTTTAATAACTGCCCAGAACTCTTTGCCCTAATCCAATTTAAAATAAATTCCTTTAATACCCGAAATCCTAAATATATTAATATTAATAACGTAATCCTGAATGCGACGTATGAAACAAGCGCGTACGATATGCGTCCATATGAAAATGGCCTAAACTATTTTATCAAATTCATTCTAATAAGAACTATATCGTGAATAACCATGCCAATCTTCTAATGACCGTGGGTTATACATTCATATTTGACTATGATTAGCAGTCCTTAAATTCTAATATTATTTAAATTGTAAAATCAAGATCAAAATCTATTTAATATTAAGTATTTACTATTTTCATAAATTAGTTTGTTATTTCACTACATATGTATTATCATATTGTAAAAGGACTAATTTTCCGTATATTTTAAAATAAATAAATGAATGAATACACATTTATATATATATATATATATATATATATAGATAGATAGATATATATTTATATTATATAATAATATATTGTCATTTGTCATACATAATAAAGAAACACTTTTATTAATTTTTTATTAAAAAGACCACTTAGTTTTTCATCTTAAATAAATTTTAATCACTCTATCTATTAAATATTTTTGTATGAGGTATTTAATTAAAATAAAAGAAGTATTTAAAAAAATATATTTAAAGAAAAACATTATTTGACATTCTATTAATATATTTTTAATTTGGTCGTAAAATATAATTCGTTCATTCATGGATAATAAATAAGATTTCTAACCTATATTATTTTATTTATGATAAAAATATAATTAATAATAATTTTCAAACTTCTAAATTCTAATAATATTATAACTAACAACTATGTTAATCAACCAAATACCAATTAAAAAGTGCCGTTCACTTAAAAAAGAAGCATCTTTTTACATTTTAGTTATCTTTAAAGTTTAAACTGAATAAAAAAAACCCATATTACAAATTGGGTTGTAAATAGGT
The DNA here is from genome assembly GCA_009835225.1 of Aphis craccivora. Taxonomy (NCBI): domain Eukaryota; kingdom Metazoa; phylum Arthropoda; class Insecta; order Hemiptera; family Aphididae; genus Aphis; species Aphis craccivora. The sequence continues at coordinate 45,039 of VUJU01000867.1, forward strand.
ACTAATATAATATTATTATATGGTCGAACAGTTAAATGAGAAAATTACATTTCAGCTAAGACAATGTTACCATATTATCCTAATTAAATAAAGTAACAAATTTTTCATTGCCACTTTTACCATTTAAGCCACCCATATTTCTAAATGTACTTATTCAAAAATTATAAAACATAAAATGTTGGTTATATATATGACGTCAAAAAATCAGAAAGTCAGTACAGTAAAGGAAATATATAAATATTTATAACAAAAATAAAACTAACAATATTACAAATTAGTATTGTAGCAAAACATTTTTTACCTTAATTTTATATCAGTATCAAAGGAAAAATCAAAATTTGTTACCTCATTATATGGGAGGTTAGTAATCTTTTAATATATTATAAGCATGTAAGCAATTCACGATTTATCGAGAAGCTATTTAGTTAATAAAAAAAGTTAAAAACATAAAATATTTCACACAGTACCTTTATAAGTAGATTAATTATAATATGCAAGTAGGTATTATATTAAGAATAAAGAAATAATTATTCTACCTATTCTATATGCAGTATGGCCACTATGTATGATAGTCACTAATCGTAGCCATACACTTAATTAGTCAATGAAAACTATTTTTATTTTTAAATAAAAGTAATAATTTCATTTTATTACATTTTTGTTTCTAATTTATGAGAGTAGTTGTTTTAAATATTTAACACAATTGTTGATCGTATTAAAATTTAACTGATAGTAATTATTAATACAACGTCAAATTTTCAGCCAGACAATAACAATATTTTCTTTATTTGACTAATAATATGGATTTTTACAGTATACAATATAAATATTAAATATTATGTTATATAATTGATACAATTTATATTTTTTATATAATTAATATAAATTTAAAAAATACAATTACATATTTTTGAAAACCTTGTTAGGTAAGGTAAAGTCGTTTTATTAATAAATTATTTTCTATAGTTTACACATTCGTAAAAAACTATTGCTATACCTAGCAGTAATTATTTCAAAATTTGATGCACATAATATAACACTACAGTTATAATAGCAGTAGAATATAAATCGTTAAAATAAACACAGTACTATATTATAATCTTAATATTTTCAACAGTTTCATATGAGAGAGCATGTGTTACTGTCCCACTACAGATGTTCAAAACGTTGGACACTTTATTATTATTAGCATTATTTCTTCATTATTTTTTATATTTCCAACAAATCTATGATAATATTCGGTATAATAATTATCATTATTTTATAGCATGAAAATTATATTGTATATTGTATGTTTACATTTTATATATTGTATTTTTATACAATTTCTCTATGTTATATCGTAGAACCATACACATAATATTATTTATGTAACTATTCAATTCAACTAAGACATTGTATGTTGTTGTTATGTATAACGCCATAGCAATGTAGTGATATACTGATATATTATGTACTTGTAAATAGTAATATAAGAGCATTAATGCTATAGCAATAATTTTCAACTGCTCCTCTGAGAGTACATAATATTTTTTTCCCAAATGTTTAATGTTCACGAATGTAATTATAAAAAAAAAAATATATGCCAATATTGGAATTTATTTTGTGACAATTGAGAATAATTGAAGAATTCAGTGATGAAAAGAAATTGTTAGCTCTCAGAATAAATTAAGATAAATCGGCTGTTGAATTATTGTGAATGATCCAGTAACATGAAATGATCTCGAACGACCAAACGTGCTTAAGTTGATCCGGCGCAACGACGTAAGCGTGACACCATTAGGAAAAAACGCTCCACCGGAATGGAACAACGTACTAATTTTTCTTTATTCATGCCTTATGGCGATAAAGAATAATATCGTAGTTTATAAAAATGAATTAAATATTATAAAGAATTTTTATAAATGTTATTATAATAGTAATATCTATTTACAAAAATATGTAAATTATGTTTGTAATATTTTTCAATAAATTAGTTTTGAATAATTGTATAATATCAACATTTTATTACTATAATATAGGAAACGTCATACAATTGTTTTAAATCGTTTTAATAAATACAAATGAATAAATTATTCAGTTTTATTTTTTAATGATATAATATTAAAAATAACACATTATATTTAGTATATATATTAATACGATTATTTATTTTTATATATTATTATATTTAATTCATATTTATAATTTTTCAAAAGTTGTGTTTAATGCCAAATAATACGATAAAATAAACTGCATAAAAATTATTATATTAAGATGTAATACTGTAAATTTCATCAAAAGATTGTATATTTTAATCTTATTATATTATTTCATAATAATCGTAAGCAATTGAGTTTGTATAATATATAGGAGATTCATATTAAATCTAAAAACACGAGATAAATATATATATATATAAGTATTACTTATCATTAAAAGTATAAAATAATAGTATAATCTATTATCTTTATACGTACCTAAATTAAATATTAATATACGTTTATTAAACACGATGGTTTTTTACAAGTCAAAATAAAAATAGAATAAAAACTCCAATTGCAACGAAAATCATGATAGAGGACACAGCTGGCTTATAAGTTATTACCTAAGACTTTAATCCAAACTGAACAAATTTGAACTGTTTCAAATACATTACTACTTACTTACCACTTGCCACGTTCATTACTAAATGTACATAATATATCCAGAAATCGTGTATGTTATTGTAATCGATTTTTCACACATATATTATCATGACATCCCATAAGGATACTATTCAGCATACCCACATTATTCAACATATAATATTTCCATGATGTTCATATTATACAATACAACAATTCTCACAAATAGCAATATTTGCAGATTAAACCACAGTAATAATTAATAACACTATACAAAACGCTGGAGGAATCAGTAATACATTTAATTCAATGAGCCATTATTATAATTATGAAAATTTAAACTAAGATTAAATTATAACAAAAATATATATCTTAAAAACATAATATGATAAAATAATTATTAGTAATCCAGTAATTTCAATAATAATTAGATAATTAATAAAGTACAAATTATTAATTATATTTCATTAATTAAATTTTTCTAAACAAAATCTATATAAACAAAAATATGAATTAACTATTAAGGATACACAAATATAAACAACATCGTTAGTAAAAACCAATAAATACAACTTAATATTAAAGATCAAATGTAAAGCACAATTTTGTATAATATAAAACAATAATAATTATACTATATAATATATATATAGAATAATATGAACACTACAATAAAATAAGCATCGATACTATAAATCATAATAATGCTTAAACGGAAGACTGAAGTCACGTTTAACGTAGTACATATAGGCACTATCCTAGCTTATTTATACCTCAAAATTCTGAAAGGTCAAAAAATTAGGTTTATAAAAATAATGTTAGTTATATAAACATTTTAATAAACTGATAATTAAGCAATTAAAATAAATAAACTAATTAAATATAATACAATTATTTTTGTACAACTTTCCCAAATTACTATTTTATAAAAAAAATTTACCTGTGGATTAATACGTAGATCAGAATATATTAGCAGTGTTAAATCAACAAAAAAAAAAAAAAATCATCAATCTTTGACGTATAAACGTTATCGTGTGAAAGAATTTATTACCTCGCTGCAAATTATATAATTTCTCTAATCGTTTAACGTATTTAATACTTGTATTATCATTATATAATCAAAAAACGCTGAATTAGATCGGTGTGCAATATAAAAATATTTCTCCTATAACTTATCAATATATATATAATATGTTATCGACGTATTAAAAAAAACTTATCAAGTGGAAAAAAATATTCAATAAGTAAATTATAAAAAGAATTTTATATGAACGCATAATATGATGGATCGTGTTTATAAAAGAATATTTAAAAATGACGTAACTTAACGTGTTTGTGTCACATACTCGAATATAATACTGTTTATAAACCGTGGTAAAAGATGCATTAAAATAAACCAACAAAATCAATATTTATTGTATATAAAAACTAATTTTATAATTTAAATTGATGAAAATAAACAAATAAATTATTAATTGAATTAAATTTTAATACACTCAATTCAATATCACAATTATCGTGTACTTTTTTTTTCCTGGCACAAAAAAGGACAAATACACACTCAATCAGACTCCCTCTGAGCAATAAAACGTTATTCATTTGTCGAAATGCTTGGGTGTTGTGTAAAATCGAATACCGGCAATAGTAGTACTTAAAGTCGATTAGTTACTGCTGCAGACATTAAGCACCATAGTGAAAAATGCACTGTCGGTCGTTCATTAGCCAACAGACACATATAAGGGGATATGTGAGCGGCACCCACGTTAATTCCCCGTGGACAGGCAATTTATCAAGGCACCGAGATTGGCAAATCAATCTTGCCAGGTAACTTCTGGCAGACTTTTGGACAAATATAAGTTGGCAAAAAAAAAAAATCGAAACGGTATTGATTCCATCGACGGTGGGAGAACTGCCGTCGAAAACTCAGAACCCACCAAGATTTGTGTACACACGCGATCAGAATGACAAATGTGATACTATACTACCACAAGGGCTTATAACCGTGAGGTAAAATAATGCGTATTCACCATATCCATGCACGGATGACTTCCCTCTGTTTTTCTGGTACACGCACGAAGCCCGTGATTCCACGTGATAATATAAATGCGTGTACACAGTCACACAGACCGATATATGCGCGTGCGCATACACACACAAGCACACACCTACACACACACACACACACACCCACACGTGCTCAAGGATTGTTTTCTGGTGACGGTAGCAGTGGCACTGGAAGTTAAAACGGCCTCGGTGGAAGAAAGTTTGGCCGCCCTCGGGGGTTGATTGTGCTGGTGCTCCGTTGAATACGAAAACGGCCAGCAACGAGCGGGCTGCTGCAGAAGGGCACCTCTAAAAAGACAGGGTGGCAGGGCAAGACGTTCCAGTCGACCAATCAAGTCATGTATTTTCTTCACCTCCCGTTCACCTTCTACTACATAACAGACGGACGGAATCCGTGGACTGCTTACTAAATCAATTGTATATATACTTGGTGTGTGTATGTATGTGTATGTGAGTGTGGTGTATGTGTATGTCGTCATAGCATGCCGAGGATCGCATAGCCTATAGTTGAAGGAGTAAGTGTGGATGTGGGGGCCCCTCCTAATCAACGATAATCCTGTTAACTATACACCGGACCCAGGATTCACCTAATAATTATTGGACTAGAACGTGTTTTACGTACCTACTACTGTGAAACCCTTAATTGCAATGTACGCGATGTGTATTCAAAAAGTAAATGAAAGAGTGAACGTAAAATTATCATAGCTGTAAATGTAAGTTCGGTAATGGAAAATTAGACAAATCAAAACTAAAATCACCGTTTCATAATATTACAAATTTCCCTAACATGCAAGTATTAATACATGTATAGTATAAACATATATCTAATGTATACACCACACTAACGGTGCTAATAAACATATTATATCGATTACTGTAAAAAATTACATGAACTATAATACAATAAGTAATATTATACTATGTATGTAGTATTTATATTTTATAAATTTAAAATAAAAATAAATTGTACATTTATTCTTTTGGTTACCTGCATAGATCAATGAGGACCACATAATGTTTTGTAAAATCATAATGATTAACCAATAGAAAATTATATATCAGTCAATATTTGCAAACACTCATATTTCCACTATTAAAAATAATAATATTCAAAACAATATCAATTATTTTCTGATTTAAAGACCAATAGCATACTTTTTCCATTAAGAGTATAAAAATGTATAAGTATTGTATGCATTCGACAACTGCTATCTGTAAATTATTTCCAAAGCATAATAACGTATAATATTTATGAAGAGTTACATAAGTAATAATTTTAATTATTAATCAACTGAATTTTTAATAAATGAAATATGCCTATTATGTTGTTAAACTAACTAAAATATAATATGAAAACGGTACTGAATATTAATAATTGAAATGAAATTTCAACTCTAATTTCTTGGTTTTCTATTAATTCAACCCTTTTGTAACCATGTTAGATCCATTATGTATAATTTAATTTCTACAAGAAAACAATATATCCTTCAGATTTTGAATAATTTTATTTAAACGTCTATACTAGATATGTACCTAAAGTATTATTTGATATTTTAAACTTAATAAAAATAAATGAGAAATGTATTCTTACTATTAATTTTTATAATTATTACACTAACCAAATATAGCACATAAATATAGCAATATTTTGCACAAGAAAAATAGATAAATTCAGTTTATCTTCGAAAGTGGCTATATTCTACCAGATGATTTGGTAAATATTTTAGTATATATATATTTAGTATACATATTATGTTGTGTTCATTTACAAATATATTAAAGACCTAATTAAATTATTAATTGTAAAATACTATAATAATATGTATTAAGTATTTAAGTGTTTTATAATATTTGTATAGTATGACTTATTTTTATTTATACTAAATTAATTAAAATACTGTAACACAAAAATTATTTTTAATATAGAATTTGATTTTTTGTTTTATTACCTTACAGAGGCGTCAGAACTTATTTTTGAAACTTGTAAATATACGTGTTTTACATAAAATATGGGACGTGACGTTAAATTTCATTACACATACGTTACCTATATGTTCGTCATAATACCATCTTCAGACTAAACTGATTAAAAAAAAAGTTTCTACCAACGGTCTTGGTGAGCTCAACTTAAGGCTTACCAACAAAATTTAACTACACGATAATACACAACAATATTTTATCTGTAGTCTAAGCCACGAGTTAAAAAATTTAATATATTTTTTACAATTATAACTATTAATTATAACTAATTGTAATGTATAGGTACAAGTTGCTACATTTAAACCAATTATATAATTTCTAAACACAAAACAATTTTAGATGAATTATATGCATACATGATAAATATATAGTAATTTACTACATTTCTAAACATAAGGATAACTAACATACAGAAAGTATTTTTTAATAAATATGTAATTAATAAAAAAACAACATATTTTTAAGTGTAAATTATGATTATTAGTTAGGTACCTTACATAAACCTGATAACTTTTAATTTTATAGAATTAATTAAAAATAACTTAAGTCGTATTTATTAAGACTAAATTAAGTTTTTTATAAGAATATCTACTATGTTCCATTATGTCATAAATAGATTTATTCATGTATAAAAAATAAATATATTTTCGAAAATCACACTTTTAATCGGAAATATGAAAACGTATAAAAATTGTGGATACATGGTATTCATGTTGACAACTTGTCATTGTATATAAGTACTATTCAAACAGTATAACATTGACATGTATGAAAAATCTAATCACATTTTCTCAGAAAAACTACTTTTTTAACCTACCAAATAGTAAATACTGATATACATCATGATATTATAAATATGCTAAATATATACCATATATATTTAAAAATTATATAAAACTAATTAATGATAATATTAGATAATTTAATAGAAATAAACTTAAAACATATTTTATTTTTTAACTTTTATGATATTTTTGTGCTTTAAATTGATTTTTTTTTATTTTTCTACTTATTTATAGTATTTGAATGTTCGTCCTAGCTAATATTAACTATTGACTTAACTACCTATTCTACAAAAAAGGTGATTAAGAGAGTTTTAAGCGGTAAGATTTTTCATACATTTAGACCAATAAAATGGTGAAAAATAAACATACTTCTAGTAGTCCAATTTTAATATTGAAAAATAATTTAAACCTGTTTGCCTCTTTTCTATGTTTTTTATGAAAAACTTTTTAAATTTTTGTCTTGTTAGCACTTTCAAGTGCAAGTTAATTATGAAAAATTAAGTTAAGTCATTATTTTGAAACCACACTACGTAAACTATTCAAAATGTCTAAAATCGATTTCTTACCAAACATAGAGTAAAGGCTAACAAATTCAAATAAATTTTAAAAATTTAAACTGGATTACTAGAAGTACGTATGTTAATTGTCACCAGCTTATTATAGCATTATTTATTGTTGCGTGTGTATAAAAATATTTTTCAAGCGTGCTACAATGACTTGTGTAGCGCATATGTGTGCTATAGATTATAGAACATAATGGAGTCTTCCCGTCCACCCACAATACTCACACTAATAATCATTTACTACTAACACAAAGTTACGAGCGGTGACGACAAGATAAAATATTACCTAAATTTTTCTCCTTAAATAGCCACTAAGAGCCGCTTTGAAGATTGAGAAAATTTTATGAATCAAAATTACAATAAATATAAAAAATTTTGGTTAACATCGGGTTAGTTATAATTATCAAATAATTTAATTTTATCTACTAAATATTCAATGAATGTTCATGTTCTTAATAAAATCGAAATTAAAATGTTATCAATTTTTACTAATATAGAATTTTTTTTAAAGGCAATAAAACATTTATGTAATGTATAATAGGTTTAAATGAAATAGGTAACTTTAAATTTAAACTTGGACATTGTAAAAGTACACAGAAAAACACAATTATTACAATTGTGCCATTAAAAATACATAAAAATGGATTCAAATTTAACATAGGTATGTAACATTATCATAATTTTTCTAAATACATTTGAATGATATAAATTTCATTATACCCGAGTTGATTAAATAGTTTGCGTTTATTAACACAGCTACGCGATAACTATCGTTTTTGCAACAACTATAAAAAAAAATCCATCATCCGCAGACATTTGTGACAATTCAAATTGTAACCGTTACACGATAATTGCATGGCTAACCTCATCGAATTTACTATAATTTATTCGGTTGTCGCGCGGACGCTTCGCCGCAAACAATTTTGGACCGTCGTGCTACGCCGACCACCAACATCTACTTCGCAACCACTAAAGTCGGTGTCGACAAATTATTACGGCAACTTTTGTAACTCCACCAATTTTTTTGGCACCACCACCGCCACCGGAAACTCATCGCGACAAAATGCGTACCCAACGTATACTGCAATATGTCACGCGTGCCAACCGCGCGTGGCTATTTACTGCCCACCCCTCCTCCCGCCGACGGTACAATAAGTAGGGCGGTAATTATTGTTTCGATGCCAAACGGCCAAACGTTCGAATTTATGTGAGCCCGGCCGGCAAACAATTACCACCGAAAAACAGTGGTGAAAGAGCCATGATAGGCGTGCGAGAAAAAATAACGGAAAATGAGATAATAGAAACGGGTAAGAGCTATATATACTACTACTGCGGCAGAGAGTAGGACGATGACCATATCATATAATATATATATATAAGAAGAAATTAAATTACTCCACCGTAAGTTACCGATATTTATTATATAATATAAATGAATATCGTGTATAACATAATAATATACTCGTATATTATATATTATATACTGTGCAATCCGATGCGAAGGATATCTCGTATCGCACTCCCGACGGCTGCAGCAGCTGTGGCAACTGCCGGTGCTGGTTTCGTGTTCCAAGGACGAAGACACTACATTGTATACGTGTATATATATATAATTAAAACGTGAAGACCTCGGGGCAAAGAAATTCGCGTAATTCAATTATTATATTATACACTGCAGGCCATAGCGACGAAATCCGCCACCGCTATGGTCATAACATTAGTATGGATAACAGTGCAGAATTGGTGGCGGTGGTGGGTCGTAAGTTGTACACGATTGTTATACATAGCGAGACAGCGAGCCCCTTGTCATCGTCGTCGTCGTCGTCGTCATTGCGTGCGCGAACCCGAGACGAGTAGTTTTTGCGGTCCGACAAAAAGGGTCGGTGGCGGTTGTACCTCTACTTACACCTCCACCACACCTTCACGGCCGCACCCCGTCGTACGTCGTGACGACCGTTGTTGCAGTCGCCGTGGCAAGAACATCAGAAAATTAGATTAAAAACTTCGACGGGGTCGGCGAAACGATGGCGACGGCGGGTGTGGGGGGGGGAGATTCTGCGTGTGCAGATGGTGCAGGCGATGAGATGTGCAACGCTGGATCGATGAGGGCCCGAGACAATAAATCTCAATTTACATGCGCGTATACAAAGCATGGAAACCTGAAATATAGATGTCTTTTTATTAGTCTTTTAGTCTTTGCGATAATTTAAAATCGTCTCCAACACACCGCTTGCAATTCGATACAGTCCCCGTAGATATATTACGATTACGAACCAGTAGGTATTATTTTTTAATATCACAAGTACTGCGTCGGCCATGCAAGCCGTTTTCGTTGACAATCTATTTATTTCGAACGTGTTTCGCTGCAGTATGATATATTATCATTATATATTTTATAAGCGCAACACAGAAGAGAATTCATATGGAATTCACATTATTCTTAGTAGTAAATAGCTGTTGACGAGACTATTTTTTTAAGACGCTCCCGTCCAAAATAATTACACGTTTCGTAACACCAGAAATGCAAATATAGAATACAATAAATGTATACACTATAATATATATTATACACGCATAATACGTACCTATATGTTACTATAAATAATTCCATAATATTATCGCGATCGAAGACAAATAATACATGTTTTTTATATATACTATACAAAAATGTTTTGAATATTTAACTATCACGCGCGTAATAAATATCGATCGAATTTCCGTCAAAACTTTTAATTTTCTATTAACATAACTTAAGGCTTAATCGAGCGTAAACTAATAACGATCTACATAAAATGTATTTAGTTAGCGGCAAGTTTTGTTTCCAATTCAGCTAGACACTTGTAAAGTTAAATGTTTTTTTTTTTTTTGTATTTCACAATGTATAAATTACATTGTTAATTATACAATAGTTATACATATTAATTATAGTAATTATATAGTCATTTATTAAAATCTACCATAAAAACCTGAATACCTAACATTTACAAAATGCAATAAATTGTGTATAGTTTATACTTATCGTAATGATTTTATTAATGATTATGATAAAATTTTTGAATTTTCTAAATTTGTTCATTGCACATTACAACCATTAACTGGCTTTGTTTGGCAATAATTATATTTAAAAATCAATTAACTTTGTATAATAGGTATTTTTATATAATATATATATTTATATAATTAATATCTTTTTAAACAATCATACATTTTTTACTGATTACTATATTTTTTAGATAACGATGATTAGCATTCAAAACAAATATTTATTTTTGTAGGTTATTTATAGTTTATACGATTTGAGATATTTTTCCGATTCCAAACGGTAGGTACCTACGTACAAAAAGATTGTTCTGCGAACGGTATATAATAATAATGTGCATTCCCGCGTGGGCCATTGATGAAACTCGATGGTCCGGCGATATGTGCGTATTGTAAAAAAAAAGGGACACAAGTTTGATGACTGTTAAACGCGCTAGAAACGAATAAAAAAAAAACTCGTTCGAACGACCATAGTAGTCAATGGTGATTGTGTACTTAACCCAACAAGCCTATTTGCACGAAATAAACAATAAGTCTATTGATGGTAAATTGATAACTTTGTCTCTTGCATATTTATACCTGTACATTATAATAATATTTAAACAATACAACGATATCGATAAATAGAAGCTTTTTCTGCAACACATTTAATTATTTAAACGCTACCTACATAACTTTGATAAGAAAAACCGTCGAAACAATTATATAATAATAGGTGTATTCACAAAATCATGTTGTTAACTTGTAGAAAACTCGATTTTGCTGGTATTTAAGTTCTTTTATATTTAAGTTTACTCAATATTGTAAAAAAACACATAAATCACAATAGCGAATAATATACTGGCCTATATACACGCAAGCACGTAAAATATGAATAGATTTATTAAGTAACTACTAAGTACCTATATTAACTAGTGTCGTCTGTATCGCGTTATCATATATTACTTACTAGACTATAATATATAATAAGCAATAGTAAGCATGCACACACATAATATCTTAAACCGCGATTATGCTCACGGCCGTAGTGTGCGCGAGTGGGTGCATTATATAACAATATAATATTAGTCGATCGTAAAATACGCGTGAGAACACAATCCCGACGGACGTTTTATAACTTTGTGCGTTGCCGCGATTTTCACAAACCGTTACGATATACGATTTATCGGTTGCCCGACGCCGCCATTCCACGTTTATTAAAATAACCACTCAGATTTAATGAACGCCACACCACCGACAGATATTCGACTAACTATATTAAGTTCAATAATATATACAAGAATTGAAGAATAGATAGATAAGTAATATACCTCCAAGTATATGGGACACGTGCATATAGGACGTCTAGAGTACCTATATAACACCATGGCATATTATTTTTACGGGTTTGTTCTATTCTTGGGGGTCTTATGCTTATAATATAGCCTTTATTTTATATGTTTTTCGTTATATTCGTTATATAATTAAACGACCAGTGCTGCAATTAACTACAACTGTCGTAACTCGTAGCTAATGTAAAGAAGTCAATATTCCGCTAGTCGAAGAGTGGTTGCTGGTATATTATAATACGATAACACTCGGTGAAATGTCTCCTTATGGACATGTCCAAGCTTTAAATGGCTGATACCTTCTTAAAATTTTAAATACAATTTTTTATACACCTAAATAATGGTCCTAATTGAAATAAAAGTTATTTTAACGATTAGCGATGTGTGTTAATAATAATATAAAAATTAAGTATTTTGATTTCTCGTAAATTTATCACGATTCACTATTACATTTATCTTTGCTGAAGTCTGAATGTACTAAATACTTTTACTATTTACTTGTCGATGATTATAATTTATAATATATACAAATATGATGTCAGTGTCATATCTTGAGTCTTGAATGTTTTGTTGCAAGGTCTTGGATTATAAAATATATCCTTTTTTTTTTTTTTTGATTGAATATACAACAAAATAATTTTAACGATTTAGAAAATGTAAAAACATAAGCATAATCATAATGTATGATAAATGTTAAAGATAATACCTATACATGATAAATACAAGTAATGCAACTATAGTAATTTACAAATTATTGTCTAAAGTAAATTTCTTAATTAATATGTTAGATGACGTTGCAATTTAGCTAGTTAGCCCTATAGACATTTACCTCGGGTCTCCTTTACTCGAGAAAGGCCATTTTTATTTAATATATAATAATATAGTATACCGTTAGCCGTTCTATTAGGTATACGAGCCGTTGTCCATTACACATTTTGCAAGATAGCAAAAAAAAAGTATTCTACGTGCTTTCAGTTTTATAATATAATGGACTTGTATTACGTAGGTACGTATTGCAGGTTTGTTGCAAAAATGGTGCCGTTTTAAAATGTTAATAATATTTTGAATATAATTTTATAACGGTGAATAAAGAAACTCTGTTTTCAAAAAAAAAAAATGTCATTTAAAATATAGGTAAGTAGTGTAATTTAATTTATTGAATTCCTAGAGAGTTTAGAACTTAGAATGTATAAAACTATACTCTCGAATTTAAACAACGGAAACTTGCAGACTTATTATATGATTTACGCTGTAGCCTTTAGTCTTTACAGTTGTTAACAATCGCGTCATCGTCGTGGTGTACGCGAGTATGATGATATTTCGTTTCTATAAATCGGAACCGGCGACGGTGGCGTAACGAGACTCTATAATTATTGTTACGTATATTATATAACAATAAGGTTATAATAATATAGTCGTGTCGTTGTAGTATATTTACCTGTATATGTGTACATCTATTGTTAGTTGTTACGTGTATACCTTCGACTCGGAGTATGAGGATAACACGCTTACAGAAAACAATATTCGCGATCGACGGGCGTCGTCGTCGTTGTCGCCGTCAAAAGAGTCGCTTATATATATAGACCTATACCACAACCGCCTTCACCCCCTAAACCCATCCTACCGCTATCACCTCCCCTTCATTACAACTGTCGTCATCACAATAACCTCGGCCCCATCCGTAGCTTATTATTAAATTGGATTTAGAAGCTTTCCGATTTACGTGTGTCTGACCCAAAACATGGGATGCACGCACGCAACGGGTCCTTTTGTGTACGCGAAATTGGTTAATGGAACGTACGGCTTTTCAACGTCGGTGCAGGCACATGCGAACGGAGGCTACGGCAGTGGCAGTGATGATGATGACGAACTCGTTGGATAAGAGAATATTATTATTAGTGTACTTATTGGTGTAAAATCGTAATGAGTAGTGGTGTGGAGCAGGATAAAACGAGGTGGAATAAAGTAATTTACAAATAAAAAGCGCTCTTGCATAACACAAAAAGTGCAATTATATTCGTCAAAAGTTACATCGAAATAGTTTTTGAAGGAAGTTTACTATTTTTAAATACCTATATACTTATAATTTCCCCATATCGTTAAATAAAAATAGTATTTATAAAAAATATGATATTTTATTTGCCCATACCAACTATATCTATAATTATAGGCTACAATACATGACCTGCAATGAATAGTATAGACTATTTTATGTTTTCAATTTTCAATAATTATGTATCTTACACAGTACTCACGTAGTCACGTGTTCGTGTTACCTAACGTACATGTTGATCAGTAATCACCAACAATAATAATCCCCTTTTTTCTTCAATAATTCAACTACCTACTTAAAATCTGATATTTGGTATTTTTAAATAGACCCTATTTATTACTTGAGAAGTATAACGAGTAGGTGTATAAACGTCTATAAACGTCTATTTTTTTAAATAAGAACCCCCTTTTCTATAGTAAATTATTTACCAAATATATGTTTTCTAAAACTTTTATAACATCAAAACCAAAATTCGAACAAGTAATTTTTGAATTATTTAACTTTGTGTACTAAGGATAAAGTGTTCATATACCATCGTCAATTATTATCATTTAAAAATAATGTAATTATCTATAGTGATTTAAAAAATGTATAATAGGTACCTAATTAATATTAATATTTATCAACATTTATAATTCGTAAAAATTTCCCAACTATTATAAATGCTAGATTTAATATTACATCTAATAAAATAAAACAATAAAAAATAAATATAAAAATAAAATTTATACTAATTTTAATTAAGTACAATAAAATTCTCAAAAAAATAATTTGCTAAATAATTTATGAAAGGAAAAAAGGATTCTCATTAGAAAAAAATAGAAGTTTGTACGACCAAAGGATACTTTTTGTGTAAAACAAAAAATCTCAAACATTTTAAAATACAGTCAATATAATTAAAAATTAAAAAAAAAACAGAATTCGAATAAATTTATTGTTAAGAGAAAAAATAGGGGGAACATGATTCATGAATTGGCCTGTATAATCTCTACGCTGAAAGTTGTTTTATAAAAAAAAAAAAAAAACGATTTTGTTAAATTATACTAATAATCTAAACAATTAAACATTTAAATGCGACTAAAATGTCAGGTAAACTGATTAATATGTTTAATGAAATGTTGTGTACCTGCTTAAACTTTTCTACTATTTCATATTCATAAAATTAAAATAACAAAGCTGTTATTTTATTTTGTTTAACTCGCTATTAAACAAAAACTTCAAGGACCATCAATAACATTATAATTGGTCTTCTTGAACTTCAAATCAAATTTGTTTTTCTCGAAAACCAAATACAAGATAAAATAGATTATTAAAATATCTCTAAAATTAATTACGACAGATAAATCATTTTTATTAAGTTATCGAAAAAAAAAATATTTAGATTGTAATCCTCAAAACAATATAATATATTATAATGTTTATCCTTTATTATAACAATATTATGTCATTTAATTGACTTAAATAATGTTAATCGCCATAACCCACATAATATAATATGATTATGTACCTTTCTTACAGCACGGTTTTATAATTATTATAGTAGTCGTGAGTTTACGACAAATTACAGTATCGCAGTACCAGTATGGACTATAGACAAGACAAAAAATTACAAGCCTGACATCTTATTATCAAGTATTATATAGTCATTGACAAATAAAACACATCAAATAAATTACTAAGCAATTACTATTTACCAACATATTATTTAATATCTATCTATTCTGTGTTTATAATCGAGACCACAACGACGAACGACAATATGAAACTCATGTCAAATATTAAATATTATATCGAATTTATTGCTCAAAAACTCACGGACAGTGACTGAACTATAAATTATTATTTCTATTTCGGTTGATTTTTCGATATTAAAAAAAAAAAAATTTAATTTCTGTTCCTAATTACCTATAATTAACTAGAGTGAATGATGGTGACAAAGTCTCTCAGAAAATTGTTTTGATAGAAAAAATGTTTAACTCAATTAACGTATTATTTGTGGTCGAATGTTTTATGCAATAATGATGGACGCGTCGACACATTGACATTTTCCTAAGGTACCGGATGTGTATGAGATAACCACTGCCAACGAATGTTTGGATAGTGTGAGTGTAGTGTAGTGTGTATGTCTGCAGAGGCGTGGATTTAGTGGAAGGGTGTAGTTATATGGTGCGGGATGAGGGGGGGCGAAGAAAACGTATAATAATTATGCTGTGGTTTCCCGAGGGACACGGATTCTCTGCGATGGGTCTCTGGGCCGAAAAGAAGAGGGCAAAAATAACCTTTACCAGAGATCATCATGAATAATGTAACACCAAATGTAGTACAACACCACTACGCCCAGACCCCCCTGCAACCAGCCACTTCTTCCAAACGTATACTAGTTACACGGATGCGAATCTAATTTAAAACGCAGTCATCGGGATAGTTCGACATTTCTCCCAACTATATACTCATGTGGTGTATACAGTATACATATATAATGTATAGATAGTGCATCGGAATCATACAATGAGTGTGTGTAGAGCTTATACATTTATATAATATGTTAGTGTGTGTTTGTGGTGTAATATATGCACCGTGTCAGAGAGCCGCACTCTTTAATGAAAACAAAAACGAAAACATATACGAATATAAATCATAAATTTGAATTTCTAAGTACAAAAGTTTAACTATCGTGCGTGTATGGTGAACCGTTTTTTTTTCAGAATACATCCAAATCGTCGAAGCTAAGGGTCAAATGGCCTCGATTCCTTTGCCAAATGTTCAATGTACATGTGGGACTCTTAATTCAATTAAACTTTGTTCGCATCTACTGCTGCCTACACTATCTATTATACTAGTTATCACTATACCACAGTACAATAATTTATACTGCCACAATATATAAAAGTAGTAGGTTCTACAACTTTTAATTTTTTTTCAATCACTGAAGACTTGGTGATTTTATTTTCAACGTCTACCTTTACTGCAGTGCCGCAGTATACTGCAGGTATACTGGCACAATTATGACTTAGTGCAGGGGGAAGGGGATTTACAATAAAAACAATTTTTACTACTCAAAAATGTATACTACAAATAAAAATAATATTATTATTAATGATACATGATAATAATATGAGTATCTAACAATACATTACACAGCTTAATTTAATAAATTATTTATATTCATTAGTTAATTTCACATTAATAATATTAGTATAATAATTATATTACTTTATTCAAATAATATAAATTATTTGTAATCGTGCATTAATAATTTATTAAATTATACTCATATTTTCGGTTATTTTATTAGGACAATTTTTTTTTTTTTTTTTTTGAAAATATTAAATAATTCTATATTGTAGGTTTTCTTTTTGAATCCATAACACAAACTTTAATGTTTTTAATATTGTAATTTTAATTTTTGATGTAATAAGTTTATTGCACAAAAATAATGATAAAACTAACGCAAAATAAAAAAATTAATAAATGTAGAGTCATTCAAAATTATTAATCATCAGAAAACAACAACCACGGCAATACATCATATAAATAAGTTGTGACGTACTTTTCCTAGCCCCACCATTTTCAAAATATTACAATTTTTTTTTTGGTTGTATAAAATCATAAGTATACTATATATTTTGTTCAATCACTACATATAGGCACAAAATGTCGAAATCGAATTGACAGTTTCGAACATCATCTATAAAAAATCAAAGGTATCTAGTTTTTATTAATATATTATAGCAATACTGTAGTAGTAACACTATAATATCAATAAATTAAATAATAATATCATATTGTATTATTGTACAAAAAGGAGTAAGACAAATGGAAATTTGGTCATTCAAGTTCCCAATAAAAGGTTTATAAATTTAGATGTTTTTATTAAATTATTTATAGTATACAAAGAATAACTTACTATAATTTATAACAGCCATCCAGTTTAGTTTGAAATAATACGATATATTGTGTATAACTCAAAAGGCTTAAATAGTTCCTTAAAAATATTCAACGCAAAAGATACAATAAAGGAAATTATTTTAACGTAAAGTTAAACATCTAAAGTAAATTTAAAAATAATTTAAAAAAAAAAATATAAGCATACCATATTATACTTCATTAAACAGAATAATAAATAATAATACGTTTAAGGCGTTTATAATAATTCACGTGAAACACGATTGAGTTAATTGGGGTTAAAATACATTTCGTCACAGGCTTTTGATGACAAGCAAAGTTTTTTTTTTTACACTTTTTCAGAGTTTTGGCCAGAAACCTTTTTCCCCTCCACAAAACGAGTATACATTATTGAAGTTAGGAAAGTGAAGTCTGCATGAAAAGAAAGGGGAAAAAGTTTCAGCTGCGGAAGAAAAAAATAGCAATGATAAGAGGAAAAAACGGAATGACACTATTGAACACTTGCAGAATACATTATTAGTTGGGACATAGTATTTATAAAATTGCCAACACATTCTCCGGACGGAGTTCTCATTGTAACTTTTTTCTTCATATTATTCGGTTTTATTTTGCCGTCACCGCCGTTGTCAAACTTATGACGACCAACCCACAGCAAATGGTAACAACATTTCTATAACATAATATAAGTTTCCAAAGAAAAGAAAAGAAGAACTGCTGTTTTATAATATTTATTTTTATAAAACAATATAATTTTTTGTAATTCGTAAATTAAATTATTTTATTAAAAAAAAATTAAACATTACATATTAACATTAACATACAACATACATCATATAATATATCAGATACTAAAATAAATAGGATTATAATATGTTTATTATAAAATGACTACTAATTATGGTAACATTTTTAATGCACTCGAAATAAAAGTGTAATGCAAGCTAATAAATTAATATACTACTAACTTATAGATTTATAATATTGTATGCAAGTTACAAAAATGTATTATTAGTTTTTATATTATTATTATTATTTTTATTATAAATAACTAATAAGCCATTGACTGATTTGGACAATTTTACATAATATTAATCATTTCTATACATTGGTACAATGATTTTCTTACATAAGTTGAATGTATATTAAATTTTATGATTGTAATCTATATCTATTATTCCCAGGGTCTCCAAACTACGGCCTGTGGGCCGGATACGGCCCTCGAACAAATTTTAACCAGCCCGCGCCCTCCATAAAATAGTAAATATACGAGGAGATATCTAACATTTAAAAATTAAAAATTGTATGTGTTAACTTTTGGCCCGCTAAGAGATGATGATATTTTTTGTGGCAATTGAATAAAAAATTTTGAAGACTCCTGTATTATTCAATTAAATATGTACTTTTACAATATTACGTAATATATACTTATATTAAGTATCTATACTATGATATCTGATTAAATCAATAATTATCTTTATCTCTGATTATATTTTGTTTACTAATAAAGTAAATAAACGCAATTTAATTCTTTTTTAAATAACGTTATATGTTTTTTATAAGTAGAAGTTGGTACTTTTGTGAAGATAGAAAAACCCACAACTACTATGAACGAATGATATACAGCATAAAATATTTTTAGATAAATAATTTAATTTATTTAAAGTACTATTAATAAATAATAATTGTATTAGAATAGCTATTTCAACATTATCATTTTCAGGAGTGACGATTGAATAACAAACAAATCAAAAAACTAAAGAAGTCACTTTGTCGTATAATATATATTAAATAATAATTATAATACTTCAGTACTTCAATACCTATACAAAAAAATATAATTGAGTAGTATATGACTGTATTTGTATTATTATAGGCGTGTATTAAATTGTTATTTGTTTTGTTATTTTTTATTATCTATATTTGTATTTAGGTACCTATATTATCTTTCAGGCGTTAATTCTAAATTGATAAATAAATTAGCTTTATAAATTTAAATTTTGATGAAATTAGATATTTATGCTTAAAATAACAATTTCCCATAAAACAATTTTGATTTTT
This sequence comes from Aphis craccivora, assembly GCA_009835225.1. NCBI lineage: Eukaryota > Metazoa > Arthropoda > Insecta > Hemiptera > Aphididae > Aphis > Aphis craccivora. Next base: position 65,421 of record VUJU01000867.1, read on the forward strand.
ATTTGTTATAATTCAAAAATTATTAAGAGCAGAAGCTTTAAACATTCCATTATAACTTATATTATTGATTTTCTAAACTCAATTAAAATGTTCAAACTGTTTAGACGGTATTGTTAGATATAATGGTTAGTTTATTTTAAGTATTTATAACAATTTTTAGAGTTGTTTAAAAAGATCGAAAATTGATTACCTATAAAATTCTACATACGTTGTTTTATAATAATACGAAGTGTCTACAAATTCATACGGTATAGCCGGTTTCTAGATTTATTTATTTAGTTTATTATTATTATTTTAAAAAGTACTGTTTTTTTTTAACCTCAATAATACTAACTTTATTTTATTTTCTACCAGAAAACCCTAAAAGTTAAAAATTACATTTGTCGCTCTGCTCAGAATCTAATTTAAAAATAAATTAACAATGGTTTTTTATATTTTCGATTTCGACAGTTCTTAAATTGGGGAAAAAAAACTAGGAGTACGCATAAATATTTTTTTTTAATTATGTGGGAGTCTCACTACATTCCCTCCCGTTCAATAACCGAGTATAAAAGCATAAGGTATACTACTTTTCGGTACTTAGTCCGAAAATTAAAAAATAAAAAGACAAACAAGACAGAGTATATAGTAATACTTTGAGTTACGAAAACAAATGTACTCATATGTTTTTTAACTATTGTCTATCATCATATCAAAAAATTTCTCAAAAACATCAATATTATATTATAGTTTATAGATTTTAAATTTTCCTCGGTGTGTTATGTGTATATAATATATACACATATTACATATATAATATAATATTATATATTGTATAAAATAAAAAATATTTGTAGCATTAATAATTATATAGGTATATTTACGTCTTATTTATACAGATTATATTTACTAATTACCTATATCTTAACATTTCTAACCAAATCCAAAACTCGCAATCAAATATATTTCTCACGTTATTGTATCATAAATATCGAGTTTAGGAAAAAAAAAAGCAAGTGAATAAAAAGCAAAGGAAAATAAGCAAGTGAAAAAAAGCAAATTGGAAAAAAACGAATGAAAAAAACCATAGGTATTGGAAAAAAAAGCGAAAACCAATTATTATTATAGGTTTAAATTATTACAAATAGTTTGTTAAAAAAATAAAATAAAACTAATTAATCAATTAAATGTATTATGTATATAATTGTATAATAAGTCATAAGTGTATGACATGTCACTATTAAAATTGACAAATAATTATATTAAAAATATTTCGTTAAAATAACTCAAATAAAACTAATTAATTAATTAAATGTATTATGTGTTTATGTATTATGTTCGTTAAAATAAATCATATAAAAATAATTAATTATTAAAATATATTATGTATATAATATTATAATAAGTCATAAGTGTAATTATTACGTGTTACTATTAAAATTGAAAAATAATTATATTAAAAATATTTCGTTAAAATAAATCAAATAAAAATAATTAATTAATTAAATATATTGTGTATAAAATAGTTTTTAAAAAAAATTAAATCAAATTTATTTATTTAAAACGTATGTAATAAGCTACAACATTTAAAATTGTTCGATAATATAATTATCATCATTATTATTATTGTATCTTGTACACAGTAATAATAACTTTTCTTGCATATTTTCATATATTTTTTTTTTTTATTTGGTTGCAAATTACCTATATCAAATTGAGCTATTTTAGTGCTATTTGAATCTATCTCTAATCTAATTTTTTTTAATCAGTATCCAAATAGAAGGATGATTATAGCTAACGTGCTTAGAAAATCGATGATTAAATACTTCTGTTTGATTATTAGTACGCTCTAAATTTTTAATAGTTGTTTCGTGTACATTCCACATAGCAGGTGGGAAAATTGGGGGAATATTTCGAAATTTAGTTTTTTTACCTAGCCGTGAAATTCCAATTGGTCTATTTATTCCCTATTTTATTTATTTTAACATATATTCATAAGTAGTTTGCGTTTTTTTTCTATTATATTTATATCATGAATTTTGACTCTTATTACATATAATTATTGAAAAATAGAAGGTGCCAATGCAAAGTTACCATCGAATATCCATGTTTCCGCCTCGGTGAGATGTTTTAACCCTTCATCAATGGCGAATATGATAACTCTGTCTTCAAATTGATCTTCTATACTATCTTTTAGTAATAATTTAAGTCCATCATTTTTGAGTTCCCAGTCACCTATAATTTAAATTAAAAATAATTAATACAAATGTTTTATCGTAATTACATAATATATTATATTATTAATTACCCAAGCTTCCAAGTTCTTCACAATAAATCTCAATTGGATTTGTTGACGTAGTTGCTGCCTTATGTTTCATTCGCGCTAAGCATTTATTGACTTCAACTTCATGCGTGTCTGGAGGATGAGTATCGATTATTGGTATTTCAGTAGGATTTTCTTTCGATGTTTTAAATTTTCCTGGACACTTGAGACTTGATGCCTTAAAGCACCTCCAAACATCAGATATTAACGTGTTATAATGTTTGGTATACACAATATACATGTGGCCATTAAAACAAACTTTTTCCGTATTTTTGTTGGATTTTATTATTTGATGCGACATTTCAATTAGTAAAAAAATAATAAAAATAACATTATTTAAAAAGAAGCAGAAAAAAACGTTAAATTGTTATATATATAAAAATAATGAACTCAGCCGAGCTGTGTAATCTGAAATCTCGTAGCTTTGGACGGACTGAAGTCGGAGTTATTATATTTGAGTCATTTTTATAATCTATAATCGATGTGCCATTTGGAAACACGTTGGAGTCGTAAGCCATTATCCAAGCTACAGCGATAACAAAAATATTGACGAGTTATTTCCCACGATTTTTAAATTGGCAACCGATAAAACGGGTAGGTATATACTGAGTGCGCCGAGAGAGCAAAATCCGTTTTTCTGCGCATCCCCAAACGTCACTCTGCCATAGGGAAACCGGTTTCGATAGAAGGGAGATGCAGGAAGATGCGTGGCCCGACTTGCGCTCTCTCGGAGCACTCAGTATAGGATCCAACACTCATGTCATTATATGACAATAATTATCATCATTGTCATAATATTCTATAGCATAGGTTATAATCCTAAAATTAATATTATAGTAGTAATTTTTGTTTTATGTACGAGGCGATGCACTGAAAATGTTTAACTTAGGTATATAATATATTTAATTAATTCATTGGTTTTACCTATTTGATTTTTTTTTTAACAAACTATTTGTAATAATTTATACCTATAATAATAATAATAATTGGTTTTCGCTTTATTTTCCTATACTTATGCTTTTTTTTCATTCGCTTTTTTTTCAATTTGCTTTTTTTTCCATATGCTTTTTTTTCACTTGCTTTTTATTCACTTGCTTTTTTTTCCTAACCCCATAAATATCAATGAGCTATTAGTCTATGTATATATTTATATTTTATATAATCGATTATACTTTATAACATAATCACCTGAACTTCTAGAGTACACTCATATGAATATAATTTTATATAATTTATAAATTATATAGTATTGTCAAAAACTTATCACTATATAAACTATAACATTTTGCAGGAATTTGAGTTCAATCTCATTTGAAATGAAGTACAATAGCATATCTAATCTGTTAGTTTTAAAGACAAACATCCTTAGAAACTATACCTTGGGTCTAGTGTTCCACTATCAGAATATAAATTGACGCTGACTTAAGGTATGTAGATAGTATATTGTATACATTACCCAAAATCTATTCGTACTCTCTATATATTTAAGTAAACAACTAGGTACAATTAATGTCATCAGACATTCAGGGTTAATATTAATTTCATAATATGTACCTAATAAATTATGATAAATAAGTAATAAGTATTTGCGGTATCAAATACTAATTTAAATTCATACCCAATAATAATTTATACTTATCAATTATCATAATAAGTGAGTATACATTTTATTGTAATAATTAATATTTAAAGCATAATATCTATCTATTAGCTGTATAGGTACTAACCGAACAGCTTTTTGATATTTTTGTTTAGAGTAGACTGTTAAATAAGGGCAACTACAAGTTTTTCTTGAATAAATATATTAACACGATATTTTTTATGAAGTATGGGTAAATACCTATTCGTTAAATACTTAAATGGCACTTTAGTTGCGTCCCGTAAAAAAGGTATTATACACGAATTGCGTCCCATTATTGATATGCTTAAGTAATAGAATTTTTTATATTTTCAATAGTTGTTTTTATAAGGGGTCTATTCTAGTACTATTTTTCAGAATAATATTATAAATTACTATAATTGTTTTTAATTGTTGTTTATCTTTATTATCAATAAAAACTCGACATCTATGCTATATTAAAAAGTATATACCTACTATTGGTTAAGATTTGTATTATATATATATATATATATAATGAATTCTTAAGACTATTATTGTCAATATTTAAACTTCAATAAAAAATTAAAATTATGCATATGTATTATTAATTTTGAATCACTATAAAACTAATTTATGAGGAACTTAAATAACTATAAATTTTCGCGATTTAGACATAATTTGTAAAATTTTGAACTATAAAAGATAATAAAAAAAATTGTTACTTACGATTTTTGATTTTTTTTAACCACAATATGAACAACACACAGTGCCGGCCCAAGATATTATGGCGCCCCAGGCAAATTTTTATAGGCGCCCTTAAAAATATAACAATTTAATATTATAGAAAAATGTAATTATTACACACAGTTGACTATTACTTAAATTTTTTTTTACTAAAACATTTTACAATTTTTTGAGCATCTACAAATGCGTTTCCAGCGCCCTGGGCGACCGCCCGGTTCGCCCGTGCCTTGGGCCGCCACTGACAACACATAAGAAACCTTGTATTAAATTTTCAAGTTTTTTTGGTCATCCAAAATTTTTTTATCAACACTACAAATTCTCAGAAAAATCGGAAATTTTAGTTGTCTGTAAATAGCTCAAAAAAAGTCAAAATATTTTAAAATTTAACTACCTATACATAGATAACACTAATATAAACATTTAGTGAAAATTTCAGGTATTGACAGAAATTTTTTTTTGAAAACTTGGAAAATTCTTATTTTTGATCTCTATAGTGCACCAAGGATATTCACTTTGCCATTAGAAGACGGAAACCACCCCCGAAGTTGAAAATTGAAACATTATTTCGACAAAGTATGCTGTAAACAGACACAAAAATAAAAACAAATAGATTTATCTATGGTAAATGAGGTAGTGTTGACGCTTTTTATATTATTTATGTACCTATATTGCACATAAATACACAATTACTTAACTAACTTAACCAGTAAAGTACCTAGTATTTGCACTAATATGTTATAACTTATACTAATACAAATTTGACAGTTCAAATTTTGTGTGTTTAGCTTAATTATTAGAGTGACCTATAATTAAATTTAAAGATAATATTGTTTATAGATATTTAAGTGATTTATGACTATGAGTATGTAAAATATTAATTTTTATAAATTCTCATGAATTAATTAAATTATATAAATAATTTAATAATTCATTTTAAAATTAAAATATCATAAAAGCATTTAAAGCCGATGAAACAGCATAGAAGATGTACTATTTTACTAACCTTGACGCGTACATGATGGGTACCGCATTGGTGACGAAGTTTTGGTACCACAAAGCACAAATAATATAATAATAATAATAATAAAGAACGCAATTTATGATGTCAATTTTTGTGAAACAAATTTTTTTAAAGATTGCAGGGGTTATTAACGGAGGTTTTATTTTCGCAAAAAAAAAATCTTCGGGAAAAAAATAATAAAATGTAACTACTGTAGTGTTTGGTGAAAGATGACTGAAAAAAGTCGTGCGGACGGATGATATTGCATACGATGTGTGATAGTCCAGGACCGGTTTGCGGTAGCGGCTGCTCGACGGTTCCGGAAAGGTGTGGCGCGTCGGCATCGTCCGTCGCCGATTAGCGGTTTATTAGAGAAGTGATAGTGCGGTTTCCGCTTAAAGGCCACTTGAATTCAAATGGCTATTACGCGGGACTGAGTCAACCTAAAGTTTTAAAATAGATCAATTCATATAATATTAAAGATAACAACAAAACAATAAAAAATTGGAACTTATATGTTATGTTTATGCTTAACATTACCGTTGATAATATGCCAATCCCTTCTCTCGATACTATTAAATACTTAGGCCTTAATCTAGATAAAAGATAAACCTGGCAAAATCATATTAAAAAGACAATTAAATCTCAATGCACATTCTCGCTCTATAAAAATACCAATATCAAAAAATGAATTCACTTCCCAAAATACCGAATTATTAATATATAAAACACTCTGAAAGCCGTTATGAACATATAGGATTGAACTCTGGGGCTTGGCTAAGAAATCAAACTTAAATTAAATTTAGTCATTCCAAAATATTACGCTTCGCTAGATTACAAATTCTCCGCTCTACGTCACTAACCTGGTCTAACCAGACACTCTACCGTAACTTTAAGATCAAAGTATGTAATTGAAAAAGAAACAGTAGATTTCTAAAAACGTTTTATTTTTTAAATTAAAAAACCACGATAATCCGTGAATAACAAGACTATACATTCCTGCACTCCCAGGAAATCCTCACCGCTAAATACACTTCTCTGTCACTAAAAGTTGACGACCGGCTATATCTTATATTTAAAAAAAATTGAGTGATAAAATGTGTTTTTGTTAAATTTTAAAACTATTTGTTATAATTGTATTGAATCGGTACAGAAAATCTAAATTTGTTAACTATTTTTATGAATACATTTTATTTTAAAACACGTTTGAAAGTTAATAGAAATGTATTTTAAAATTATATACATCGTTTTTCATTCACATCGATGCATGAGCGCATCGCTTAGCCACGTAAGCTAAAAAACCATTTTATAATCTATATAATATATAGCGGTTCTCAGACATTTTTTTTTTTTGCGTACCATTTAGGTGTATTATTAATCAGTCACGTACCACTAATGATTAAAAGTATAACGATTCAAATTACACAATTAAATACTTTACTTTTTAGCTGAATACATTTATTTTAAATAATAAGACGGTAAAATACAACAATATATCTAATTGTTTTCATTTATTAGCTTTTTAAAATAAGTTGTGAATTAAATAACAAATTTTCAGAATCGAATATTTATATATTTAATTTTCCGTTCTACCACCGTGCGCCCTTCTGCGTACCACCCACGTAGTCTTTCGCGTACCACAGTTTTAGAACCGCTTGTTTATACGATATTCGTCAGTTGCCCGTGTATTAGCAGAGTCCTTAAATCACGGACGCGCAACATATAAACGGTTTTTATTAATAAGCCATCGAAAATACTTCGAGGTACGTTCGGTGGACGGTGACATTGTTGGCGCCGTCATCGTGATGAATACCAATTCGCATACACCCCACGGGTTGACGCCGCCCAAGGTCGATTTTATAGAGGTAACTATTAAGTACCGCGCTCTACCGCACAAATATTGAACTACTCACGATATTGCGTCATAACAAGTGCTGCTCTATTACTGTTTAACGATGTTTTTTGTAATGATAATTATTTTTGTTTTATTAATTTAACCTACTCGACAAGTGTATTTTATAAAATTAATATTTTTACACGTCCTACTTATACGAGTAAATTCAGTTTTTTTTTTTTTTAACACGCAGTGATGCGCTGACCGTAGTTATTGACGGCTTGCCACAATCAGCTGATTCGGGTTGATGATTTCCGCCCTCAACAAATATCAACTTATCGATTATTATATTATAATGAATATAGTAGTAAACAGTTGGTAGCCGATTGGTATACGCGTTACACTTTACATTCGTATTATATATCACCGCGCATTTATAAAAAAAGTATTAATACAATTCGTACATTGATATAGCTCGAAGCTTACAGATGTCTCGTAGGAAATTAACGTGCAGGCCCTAGTACACTCTCAAACGATCGCGGTTCAAATTCATAAATTTTTTATTTAACTTTCACTTAATCGAAAGGTGATTTTTGGATAGTGAAAATCAACGCGACCACGCCTATCTAGCGCCGTCGTGTAATTCGTACACAGCTAGTTTTAAGTGCACGACCGTTTTAAAAAGTACATTAAAAGTTATAACAAAACTAAAAATAACAATGCTTTCGATCACAGGGTATGTCTTTATAAATAACATGGGCTCGGGACGCAAATTCGGGTCGCGGAAATACCGTACGGTCGTCTTAATCGAAAAGCAAAACGGCCTTTACGTTGTGTTTGTAAATATGAGCACATATGAAGTGCAAATCTCGTATTTGTTAACAGATTTGAAAGGCGTAGTTAGTTATGACAAGAAAGTAGTGCTGAAGTTTCAGCACCCTGAGCATGAAATGCTTGTTATGACTGGTGATATCGATACAGCTAAAAAATTCAAGGAAGATCTGATATCCCTCGCTAAAAGCCTGAACTTACACATCGAAGAATTATTTCCACATAGTATACTCAGCCACTTTGGGAGTATAGTTGGTTGCCATACGTTGCAAAATATGGACGTATCTACACTTAGAATCATTGCCTTAGAAAATTGTTATTTACCGAATCTGCCCGAAGGTCTTGGAAATCTAACAATTTCAAGTCTTAGTCTGAATGGTAGCAAATTGAATATTCCAACGTGTGGAATCAATACCGTCTGGAATTGGATGACAAAGAGAAAAATATCGACATCGTTAAATGTACTGGAAATGAATTCAATGGGCTTAGAAAGATTGCCATTTGAAATCATATATCTGAAAAGAATACAAGCTTTGTCAGTCTCCAATAATAAATTAGTAAGTTCCATTTATCGTCAACTCGTATTTTAGTTTTTTAATACTATGTAGTCTAGTATAATAATACAGTAAGTTATTACTTAATTTGTCTAGGTAGTTATTTATTTCAACAAAAAATTGTTATCGTTATTTTAATAAAAATGTATACATTTGTAATTTATTATCTCACTTAGAATTTAAATAAGAGAACAATATATAAACAAAGCATACAGTCGTATAGGTAGTGTCATACAGGTAAATTTATCCCTCATATTTTCCATCCCCGAAATTACTCATCTGCCTAAGTATCTGATACTTAATAATTATATCCCGTCAGACTTTTTTTATTTTAGAGGAAAAAGATAATAATACTCATTATCTTAAAATACTAAGACACAAATCCTACTTATATTGTCTTATTCTATAGATTTATAATATTATATTATATGTTATAACTTATAAATTGTAATAAGTACATATTTGAAAATAATTTTGTAGTTATAAATTTATAAAAGAAATTATAAAAGTAGCTAAGAGTTGAAAATTCAATAAAAAATTGTCCATAAGTTTGGCTTACAATAATTATAAATAAGGTTGAGTGTTGACAAATTAAAAAAAAAATTATCTCATGATTAAATTAGTACACGTAAAATAACGATTTACTATCAAATAATTTTAGATTTTTGTTGTAGTTAAAAATTACTAGTCGTAGAAACTTGAAACTATCCCAGTTGTTTAAATTGGCATTTTCTGTGCAAGATTTAATTTTTGGGTATTCAGGTTATTAAAACATAAACCACCTTTTTCACCAATTACTGGAAATTATATCCTAGGTTGACAAATCATCTTCGTTCAGAATCGTTTTTCGTATACATTGATAATTATTATTGAATTCAAATTTAATACTCCTGTATATATAATAGTACTCCACCTAATGTACAGTAAAGCGGTACCCACTTAACCGGACTTTTCTTTATTGACAACCCATGTTTTATAATGGTTTTTCAAAATGAGCAAATATTTTTTATTTACAAATTCTATTCACAAGATGTGAATCAACATAATTAAATTAATACACTTTCTTGATTAACTTAAACAATTTATTGCTAATAAATTAGCCTTTTAGATTTTTAATCTTCATAACATAATATGTTCTCAGTTCTCACGGGTATTTAATGTATTTATAAATTGTTAAAGAATAAAGCACCTTAAAAATCAATGTATAAGAACACACATAAATATATAATCAAAATAATATTACAATACTTGTTTTAGTTAAAATTAAAAAATAAATAAAAATAATTGAAATATTGTTATATAAGAATTTTACATTGTGTAGTTACATAATATTTAGTATTTTTATGAAGCTAGTTTAATATTCTTAAAATTTTTAATCTAACTTATTCATTAAAAGGACTTTCAAATATAATATAATATCATACTATATTTAAATTTTAAAAAAAGCGGGCAAGTGGGTACCGCTCTGCTGTACATTAGGTGCCGTGTGGATTACTATTATATATTATAGGAGTGTTAATGTTAAATTTGTATCCAATGATAGGTACCATTGTATACGAAAAACGATTCTGAACGAAGATAATTTATCAACCTAGGATATAATTTCCAGTAATTGGGAAAAAAGGTGGTTGATGTTTTAATGAATACACCAAACTTTAAGTTCTTTTTTAATTATTGTAAGATAAACTTATGGAAAATCTTGTATTAAATTTTCAACTCTTAGCTACTTATACAAAAATTTTTATAAATTATACCTACAAAATAATTTGCAAATATTCATGATTTTGACGAATTTTTGTAAATATTGAAGCATTATTTCGACACGTTTTCGTGTACACAGACACAAAAAAAAAAATAATTTGCAAATATTCATGGTTTTGACGAATTTTTGTCAATATTTCCACTTCAAATGCTAATAAAAAAAAATTATGCCTATGTATTCTAATAATTTTTTAATTAATATGGGAAGAACTTATGAGGGACTTTGTATTAAATTTTCAAGTATTTTGATAGGACCAAAAAAATTTTATCGACACTTCAAAAATATTTTTTCAGAAAAATTGAATAATTCAGTTGTCTATACATAGCTCGAAAAAAGTCAAAATATTTTGAAATTTAAATYACCTAAAGAAAACGCGAATCTTAATAACTGGTAAAATTTTCAAGTATCTACGACTTATACTTTTTGAATAATAACAAATATTTAAAATCGTTTTAGGATAAATAGTTATCGTTACGCTATTTCGTTAAAATTTAAAATTCAAACGCGCTTAAAATTTTTGTTTTAAGGAAAACTTAGTGTTGTATTTTTAATTCTTAGTTATAAACACAAAAAATTTTACGATTTTTCAACTTCAAAATTACTTGCAAATTTTCGCGTTTTCAACAGATTTCGTAAAAATTTGAACTATATACGCTTATAAAAAAAAATTGTGACTAATGATTTTTAATTTATTTTAGCTACAATAAAAACAACTCATAAGGAACCTTGTATTAAATTTTCAAAACATTTTGGTCATCCAAAAAATTTTTATCGACACTTTAAAAAAAATTGAAAATTTCAGTGGTCTATTAATAACTCAAAAAAAGTCAAACATTTTTGAAAATTTCACTATATATAGATAACACTGACATTAACATTTGGTGAAAATTTCAAGTATTTACAGTGATTATTTTTTGAATTACAACCATAAAAAAAAAATCGATTTGGTCTAAAACTGGTTTTGAGTAAAAAATTCCCGTTTTTCGGTCATTTTTTTTTTGTTTTTCTCAATTTTTTTGAAAACTGTTGGAAAATGTTAACTTTTTACCTCTATAATGCACCAAGGATATTCACTTTTACATCGGAAACCATC
>VUJU01000868.1:0-77107 GCA_009835225.1 Aphis craccivora
AATTTTCGTCAATATTTGAACTTCAAATGCTAATGAAAAAAAATTGTGCCTATGTATTCTTATAATTTTTTAATCACTATAAGAATAACTTATGAGGAACTTTGTATGAAATTTTCAAGTATTTTGATTGGGCCAAAAAAATTTTCAGTAAATTTGAAAATTTCAGTTGTCTATAAATAGCTCAAAAAAAGCTTCAAAATATTTTGAAAATTAAATCACGTAAAGAAAACGCCTATCTCAATAACTGGTAAAATTTTCAAGTATCTACGACTTATACTTTTTGAATAATAACAAATATTTAAAATCGTTTGAGGATAAATCGTTATCGTTACGCTATTTCGTAAAAATTTATAATTCAAACGCACTTAAAATTTTTCCTATAATGATGCTTCGAGTTTTCTCTATAGCTTCTTAAAGAAAAACTTATGGAAAACATAGTGTAGTATTTGTAATCTTTAGTTATAAACACAAAAAATTTTATGATTTTTCAACTTCAAAATTACTTTCAAATGTTCGCGTTTTCGACAGATTTCGTAAAAATTTGAATTATAAGCGCTTATAAAAAAAAATTGTGACAAACGATTTTTAATTTTTTGTAGCTACAATAAGAAAAACTCATAAGGAACCTTGTATTAAATTTTCAAGTTTTTTTGGTAATCCAAAATTTTTTTTATTGACTAATCAAACAAAAATTCTCATAAAAATCTAAAATTTCTATGGTCTATAAATAACTCAAAAAAGTCAAAATTTAACTGTTTAACACTGACATAAACATTTGGTGACAATTTCAAGTATTTACAGTGATTAGTTTTTAATTTAACTATATAAAAAAATCGATTTGGTCGAAAACTGGTTTTGCGTAAAAATTCCCGTTTTTCCGTCATTTTTTTTACTTTACTTTTTTACTTTTTACCCCTAAAATGCACCTAGAATATTCACTTTTCTATCGGAAACCACCCCAAAAGTTTGAAATTGAAGCATTATTTGGACTAGTTATGCTGTATACAGACAAAAAAAAACACACACATCATTGTAAAATCAATACATTCATCACTTCGTTCAGAATCTAAAAAAAAATATTGTTTATAATTTCAATTAAATAAAATATATTCTTTTTAAACTACCTACTATCAAAAATATAAAAATAAACAAAACTTATAGTTTGAAGTTTTTCTAATAAATCCAAACAATTTTTATAGAAATTACAAAATGACTACAAATTTGATATTAGATTATTAGTTTTTTCAGTGTTATAAGAAACATTTCTTGATTGTTAAAAATATTTAGTAGGCGTCATGAGTTGGCAAAAGAATATTTAAATCTAAAAACTGCTTACTTACAAATTCTTAAATCTTGGAAAAATAATTAAATTTATTTAATTAAAAATTTCAATGAAAAATCACCCTGGTTATTAAATAGACTAACTATTAAGTAAATTACTTCATTACAGTTCATTTGGCTGATCATTTAACTTTCATAGCTGATTATTAACTTAGCAGTATCATTTTGAATTTAAAAAATATAAATAAAAGTTTATTATTATAAACAATTTTAAATTTCAGTTATTATGGGTAATTTAACTACAGAATATAAAACACAAACATCAGTATGATAAATTGTAAATACTGCGGAGAACCTCTCACAGTCAAGCACCTCCTTATCAACTGCCGAACCCATATAGATATCAGAAAAAGTCTAGAACTGCCCGACAACCTCTTCGAAGCTCTCAGCCCTACCCATGACAACACCAACAAAATAATTACATTTTTAAAACAAATTAACATGTACAACTTAATTTAAGATTTTGTTTAACTATACTCTATTATGTACTAATTACCTTTTTTTTTGTTGCAAGCTAATAACCTTAGCAGTTGATGCTGTACCATGAATAAAAAAAAAAAAAAAAAAAATTGTAAATATATTAGTTATTCAACAATATTAAAATAATAATCTATTATCCATAATAATCAATAACACTGTAAATGTATTTGGAATATAATTTGTAATTCTTACTGTTACTAAGTTTTAACTATTAGCAACATATTACATAATTATATTTTGTTAAAGGCTTAAAGGTTTTTTTCATAATTGATAACATCATAAAAAATAAATATTATTTTAGTTTTCAAAAAATAGAATACTATATTATTATTAAAAGTAAAACAATGTATAAACTACTTAATATAAAAAATGATTTATTGTATGTTATTTAGACATGATAATTATTACTATTTTAATTTATGATATTTTGTGATTCCAATAAAATATATTCCAATAAATATACCATTTGAATTCAAATTTAAGTTTAACAAGTTACTACTTATAAGCTATCATCAACTAAAAAAACTTACTAACAGCATATTCTAATAGCACTGGTTGGTCTAAAAATCTAAAAAGTACATTCAGTCATGTGAGCACTTAGGAAATATTATGTGTTCATAAAAATTACTCAAATTCTTAAATAATATTATATTTTTCCTTTGCAACCAATCATAATAAATAAAAATATAACTATAAAATATAAACTATATAATAATAATTGTGATTAGATTTCCAGTGAAATGGCACTATAACAAAATAAAGTGTTTAATAAATATAATTCATGTTTTTAGACCTGCACCATTAGATTTCATAAAAGGAACTACTAAAGAAGTTAATATTTTAATAACAATGAATAATAACCAAAAAGCAATGTTATTACACATACTACTTATCATTTATAAATTAATAAATTTTCAAATTTTCAACTGTAAAAGTAGTTGTCAATTTTTAACATTTCATAGAATTAACTGCCAATCTAGCTTGGAACCAAAAATCTTCATACAAAATTAGTATCCACGCTATTATTTAAATTAGCTTATAGTAGATAGTACTTGATTAAAATAATATAAATAAAATCATTATTAATTAGTAGTTACCCAGCATTAGTAAATATGAACTCATGGTTATGAATCTAAAAAATCTTAACTAGACAGTATTATTCTTGATCTCTTATTTGTTTCTTATATAAATAAACCTAGAGGTTATAATTTATAATACATTTATACTTAAATTATAATAAATATGTAACAAACAATTAGTATTATCAATACATTAAATGAATCATTTGTAGATTAGAGCTTTTCTTCAGTATTCAATAATAAAATATTAAAATAAATATTACTATACTAGTTTTACAGTTCATTGTTCAAAAATAAATCACACATAGTTTCATTAAAAAATTTAAACAAAATAAAACCATAAAAAATTTAAACACTTAGTTTAGTGTCTGAGTATTTAAAAATATTGTTAACAAATATAACATTTCATTTAAATAAATATTTTGATCTGTTGAATCATGTATAGAAAACAGTTTTTAAAAATTTTCTAAATAACAAATAATTATTTTTGTAAAATTAATATTGTCAATAAATTTGTATTTGTATACAATAAAGATTTCACATCTCTGATAAATACATGAAAACACAAAGAATTTATTTGGTCCCATAAAATTTAAAGTTTGTAACAAAACAAGTTATTAGCTTTTATGACGGTTATAGAACACTAATTTTTGATAAAATATTTAATACTTAATATATTATAAAATGCTTTATTCATTTACCTATGAAATAGAACTATTGTTAAATAGTTTTTATAACAATAATACATTTTAATAGTTGATTGTTTGATTTTAATTTGTATCAGTCAATATCCATAAAATTCAAAAATTTTGTTTTTACCATTATTAATGAGATTCTAATAACAATTTTGACATCTAAACCAATCCAAAAATTATTCACCCTTTCTAAAATACCTATATATTATATCAAATATGTTTAAATAGTATAAACTAAAATATTAATTCATAATATTGTTAGTACATACATTTAATTTTAGTTATATTTTACAACCAAAGTTTGGAATTAGAGATTAAAATAATCAAAAACAAGCAGTAAAAAATGTAATTATAAACACTCATTATATAACATTAAAGGCCAACTTAAAAAAGTTATTACATTTTCTCCTAAACTCAAAAAATAAATAAATAGGGTCTGACCATAGACCATAGGTCTGGCACCCTATGTCTGCTAGATTCATAAATTCAAATTAAAGTGAAATAAAAAAGTAAATCCCTAAAATCCTGAACAATGTTTATAACAAATTTATATTTATGAATTTTAATAATATTAACTGATTCATATTAAAATAATCACTATCTCCCAATATGAGGTCTACTAATGTTTTGTGTTCTACCATAGATAAAATGCTCACACTGGTATTTAATACTATTTAGAAGTCTCTGAAGAACTTAGACTAAATATTGTTAAGAAATTGTTTGGTATGAATGAAGACATTTTAGAGAGGTACTTAGCCTAGTATTTAAATTTAAGTGGAAATAACTTTAATTCGATTTTAAGAGATATGAAATTATGTTTTGTGGATAATCCATAACAGCTTTTTTTTTTTAATTCATAAAGTATATGATTTTTTGTTTTTATAAAAAGTAGGTAGACAGCATACTATCAGTGGCGGTTTTGATCTAACCTCAAGGGGGGGGGGGTTGTCAAAATGTCAACCCCCATCCCTCAATAAAAATAACTATCTAGGTATTAAGGTACGGGTTACATTAATACATAATATAAAAAAATAACCAGGGGGGGCGATCGCCCCCCCTTAAAAACCGCCACTGCATACTATATTGTAATTTTTACTACAGTAAACCATGTTCATTGGTAAACAGCATATTGGGAGATAGCCAAAATAATTACTCTGTATTTATACTTTTATATATCTAAATCCTCAATAACTAAAGTAATCTACCACTCTTCTTCTTCTTCAGTAGCAACCAAGTTGGATGTGACTTCAACATTCTAGAAAATTTAAATAAAAGTTAATAAATTTAAGCATTATCCTATTTTTATATTGCCTATTAGAAAACAAAATGATAATATAGTATTACTATTTTTCTGAAAATAATAATAAAAATATTAATATTCAAATTACCGTTCTTATATCGTTGAAATCGTCAGTAGCTGGAGAAGCTAGAAGAATACGTTCAGAGGCATCATTTAGAAATGATGGTACTTCTTGATCTGCCTAAAATATATAATTTAAATACATTTTTTTTTTTTTATGAAAATTTAAAGTATTGCAATGCTAATTAGTAATTACTAATTAGTATTATTTAAATACAATTTAATTTCAAATTTAGCTATTTAAGTATTGTAATAAATTGCATTATACAAAATTTTTAATATTAATCAATTTTAGTTGTTTTTTCAAAACTGGTTTTAATGGAAACTTACTTGTTTGAGAATTCTAATTAATTCAGGGGCTAGTAGACCATCAAATTCAGGATCAAAAAATGAAATAGCTTTACCAGCATTTCCTAATCTACCAGTACGTCCAATTCGATGGACATACTCGTCAATTGTTTTTGGTAGATCAAAGTTCACTACATAATTCACACCTTTAATGTCTATAAATACAAAATATATATATATTATAAATAAAATTCTATAGAATTAAGATAATAATTACAAATAAATACCTAATCCACGAGCTGCAACAGCAGTGGCTACTAAAATTTTCATTTTATTTGTCTTGAAATCTCTTAATGCCTGTTCTCGTTCAGGTTGTTCACGAGCACCATGTATACTTGTAGTAGGGTAATCCAATTCACTTAAATATGCAGCAGTATAATCTGCCACTTTTTTTCTTTCAACAAACACTATTGTACCTTGACAATTTTCTAAAATAATAACAATTAATGTATTTATAACGGTTATAATGTTCAATCATGTTTTAATATTTATACAAGCATAATACATATAAATAATGTAAATTACATAACTAATTTAATATTAAATTTAAAATAAATTATTTAATATTTAACATTAATAAGCATACCCATTTTTTTTATTTCATCAAGTAATGTATTTTTCTTTTTAAATTTTGTGACTTCTATTACTGTTTGCACAACATCTTTACATGCTCCTCCTATTTCTCCAACAGCTACAAATATATAATCCGGTTTCAAATAAGTAGTAGCCATATGTTGTATTTCACTTGCAAATGTAGCAGAAAACATTATTGTCTGTCTAGATTCCTGGAAAAATTAATTATACTCATAAAAACTTCTGTTATAGTCACATTAAAATACATACATAGTACATAATACATTTTATATTTTATACAAAGCAAACCTTATCCGAACTCCCAAGCAAAATTAATTTATATTCACTTACATTTTTATTGTATTATATTTTATATTATACTTCTATAGATGACTAAAATGAATCAAAAATATTTATTTTGTATCAGAATAGTATATTTTACAATGATGTATGACAATCAATAATACACATTTATGTTACACAGAGTGACATAGTAAAACAACCACATTTGAGATTTTGAGAAGCTTTGTAAAAGGATATCGCAGAACATTACTAAACACCTCATTGTGTATTACATGACGCGAAGTTTAATTTCAATGGCGTAATAGATTATTCAACATAGCACGTTCACTTGGAGACATTTTTTTTGAAACAGTAAGTCAATTGTGGCTACACAACAGGGATTTCGCACACGGTTCATTCCCTTGACATGCAATTGTTGCCAACCGGCGACCAATTTTAAAGTGTGTTAAGGATTTTCAAGAACATGGTCATGTGACGCCAACAATTCTTAGACGTGTTCCACATGTAGTATACCAGAAAATACAGCACATGTCCAAGTTTCAGATGAAGAAAGCCCACAACATGACTGTTGACCACGGTCTTCTAAGACCGTGCTGTTGACACTAGACACTAGACACCGCACTCAAGCACTCAGAATTTTGTAACATTTTAAATGTACATTTGAACTTTAATTAATAAAAACTTTTCAAAATTAACAACTTGTTTTTTTTTTTTACCCCAATACTTCAAAAATTAAAAATGTGGTCGTTTTTGATCCGCCATTCTGCACTTGCAGTAATAAAATTATAAAAACTATTATAGTCAAAAAAAATTTAATTTATTTATTATTTATTAGGATGTGCTTATGTATGTTTATGGTATAAAAATTATAATTTATATTTTAGTTAAGAAAAAAATCTATCATGGGCTCATCATATAGTTTTTACTTTATATGATGTTGTACCTAAATATAAAGAAAACTTACACTGGGAGTCATAGTTGAATGTGTTAATACTCGTTCTATTTCAGGTTTAAATCCCATATCCAACATTCTATCTGCTTCATCCAAAACGAAAAATTTAACTGAAGAGAAAGTCACAATACCTTTTTCAACAAAATCATTTAGACGTCCGGGAGTACTAGTTAATATGTGAACTCCTCTCTGTATGGAAAAATTTGTATAAATTAAAAAATACATTTAAATGAGTGGATTTCTTTTTTAATTTATTAAATTATTCAAAATTGTATTACCTGCAAGATTTTTGACTTTTGATATGAAACAGATGTACCTCCATATAGTAACCCATTTTTAATATCAGTTCCTTTACTAAATTTCCATACACATTCAGAAATTTGTGCGACTAACTCCCTTGTAGGTGCAATAATAACAACATGTGGTTCACAATGATGTTCATCAAAAACTAATTGTAATGGTTGTTTAAGTAAATTATGCAAAATAGGTAAAACATATGCTGCCTAAAAAAATGAAAATTGTAAATTTGATAAGCCTTTAAAGATTAAATTAACTTACAGTTTTTCCAGAACCAGTCTGGGCACTAGCCATCAAATCTCTGCCATCAATGATTATAGGTATTGCATAATTTTGAACTGGAGTTGGTGTAGAGAAATTACAATTAGATAAATTGTCTAACAAAATGGTGGATAAACCAGAGCTATTAAACGATGTTATACTTTGTGGAGGGTTAGTTCCACTCACTTTTACTTCAATAGTTTTATACTTGTCAAAATTAAGGCCGGCCTCAATTCCAGAAATAGACTCTTCGTTTTCAATATCAGGAGGAATGTACGCTGCTTTAGGGATAGTTGGTTTATCATTTTCATGTTTTTTATGACCGTCTTCGCTATTTCCATGCCAGCCACCTGATGATTGATCACGTCTTCCACCTCTACCACGATTATGCCCTCGCCCTCGCCCTCGACCTCTATGACTAGGGACAGAGTTATCACCTTGATTATTAAAACCAGAGTCATATTCACTTTTAAATGATTCATTTTCTTCATCAAATCTTTTAATGATACCTCGACCACGACCACGACCACGTCCGTTATTATTTGAAGTGGAATTATTGCTCCACGATTTTTCATAAGAATTGTTACCATTATTTGATTTATTAAATCGTCCTTGTCCTTTCCGATATCCTGGGTTATTTGTATTACCAAAATGAGATTTTTGTTCAGTTTGATTAACCCAAGTGTTGTTTTCATTGAAAGATGAATCACAGTTATTTTCTTGTGTTTTTATATTAGCATTTTCAAATACAGAATTATCACTTAATGTGGTATTATTTAGTGTTTCTACTACATTCTGATCATAGTTATCATTATAGGAAATATTATTTTCATTATTTTTCCATTCACCAACAGCAGCCTGATTGATTTCATTAGCATTCGAAGGACTGACAATATTTTCTTCCATTGTGAATCTGTAGCCATATAAAACATAATTTATTTTAAATATATAGACGACTTTATTTAAATTCTTAACTATCAATAATATAACATTAAAATATTTTGATATATTTTAGTTGGAATATTAAAAACAATATTGAACTTTTATACATAAATGTTGATTTGGTAGGTATTTTAATTTTTTTTTTTTTTAAATTTATAACAAAAAATATTAATAAAAATATATAATAATTTAAATTCTGAAACTAAAAATCTATACATTTTTAAAACAAATAGGTTTATTATTAAACCTTAAATTAAAATAATAAAATATATTTTAATTTTATAAAAAAAAATCCAATAATTAAAAAATCAAGAATCAAAAATCAATATTTAGTAGCAATTATTAGTTCAATTAATAGCTACAAATGGATTGTTGATGTAACAGTATTGGGATATTAAAATTACTTAGTTCAACAAATGTTGTATCTAATTAAGAGTAATTTTTTTTTAATTTTATTAGTACAATAAATATTGGTAAAAAATAATTATGTTTTCAACCTCAGACACTGGCGTAATGTATAATAAAATACTAAATTTCCCCATGTCATCCAGATAGGTGCAACATTAGTTTTTAAAAACCAAAATACTCTATAGATAATTATGTTATTACTGTGTAGATATGGCATAAAAAATATGAACAAATTAATATCAAATCAGAATTTAATTTTATGTTTGATAGTATTTATTACACAAATAATTACCTGTAGCGTTTAGACAACAGGTGGAAACAATGTACTTTCTAACAATATAGTTCTCTTCTAAATTTAAAAACAAAGTAAAAAATGCACCTCACTAAAAGACTGCCTAATATTATTGTGATGTAGTAAGAACCGTCAAGACAACGCTCGGCATCTACACATTAATCACCAAATTTATATGAATAATGAATTTAAAAAGTATGAAACGTTAGAATCACGCTATCCTGAACCCGTCAAGAAATGTCCATCATCAATGTCCACAATCAGCAATTCTCAATAATTTCCACAATGATACAAACGCATAATATGCCACAAGTCTTAAACTCACAACCTAAAAAACATAATAATAACAATAACAAAAAATAAAAAATCTAAACCTAGTCCAATCACAGAACTGTCGTAAACACAGGAATGCACAATTGTGCGCATGTCTGGTGTATTCTTATCAATTCGGTAAAGGTTCAGATATAGATATCAATTTTATTGCTAGACGCCTAGACACGATTATACGAACACGACTCTTATAAATTGTATCAAAGAACAAACTTTATATTATAGTATGTGCCCTGTGACTTTTACATACCAATCATACCATTGGCCATTGCTGAGTAATGACTAATTCACTATATAATGAGCATAATAATCATTAATCTATGACCTTATGCTATAATTAGTATAAGCACAAAATAGATTAAATAATACATTTAATTGAATAACATAGTCTTATAAGAGTAAAAATTATGAACGATTTGTTCGGTTGTTGAGTAATGAGTTTTTCATAAACAGTAAACTCAATTTACAGGAAAATGTTTTTGATACGTATTTTCATTGATTTTAAAATGTATAGTATTTGAGATATTTTCAGGCCTTCAGGGGTTAGAGTACAAATAAATTATATAGTTTCTTTATCAAAATATTAAATAGGTACCTTGGAATATTTAATAAATTATTAGAAAAAAGGTTTTAGACATTTTTATTATTTGTATTGCATAGTAATTAAACGTGTTTATCTTACTGTATACTATAATATATACTTACTGCAATAAATAACCTGTGACGAAATTGATTTCGTTTTTTTATATAGCATAGTAATTACTAATTCATATTAAGCTAATTTTTTTAAACATATCATTTTCTAAACATTTTAGATTTTTCAGCTATTGAAATTGAGGAGTATGGAATAGTTAAAACTTGATCAATAATATTTCAACATGCTAAATTTTATACTTCATAAGTATTTTGAATTTTCAACTCCTCTTATCATAATATCCATCACATTAATTACCTACTTCTTTTTTTAAGTGTAATAATACTTGTATGAAATATTTTTCACTTATGTAAATAAATTTCAACCATGGTGCTTAATAGTAGTATTGCATTAATAATTCTCTTAATTATTTCTTGAGACTAAATTTTTAATATCTAATACTTTAATTTGATTTAAAAAAAAAATTATCTATAAGCATAGAATCAACTAAAATATTCCTATGGTAATCACAAAATCTTTATTTTATAGTCAGTAGCCCTAAAAAGGTTTTTAGTTAAGATTAACATATACATATTTTACATTTTATCTGCTAGATAAGGTAAAGTTCTAAGAGAATTCATGTAAAGAAAACAGATAACAACTATTAACAGAAATATAAAATATTGTTTTATAATATTTCTATAATAAGAGGTTTTGATTTTTTGAATGATGAATACTACTAATTACTATACACCAAAATCTACATTTAAAACAATCATAATATTTTTAGTTTTACATATAATACAGTAAACCCTCATTAATCCGGACTAATTGGGGATCTTGGTTGTCCGATTTAATGAAAGTCCAGAATCCAGATTAAACAAAATAACCAAAAATCGTAAATTATTGATAAATAAATTTAAAAATTGATTAGTCTTATTCATAAATCTAACAATATTAAACCTAAAAAATAGTACATAATTGTATTATAATCATCAAATATACATACATATAGTATTAAGGCACACCTAGCACCTTTCTAGCATAAACTAGAGTAATTTATGTATTCTAAACAACTGCCAGGACTAATGTACTCCAGATTAATGAGGTTTTATTGTATTTTTAATGTGAACACTGAACATCATCTTTTATCATTTATTCATCTTGAAATATTTAACTTAAGTAAAATTCAAAATCTATAATAATAAAATCACAGCTTCTTGATAAAATGCTAATATTTATAGTTAATGTTGTTATAACACCTACATTCTCAAAAATATAGTCTATTAGTAAATTTAAAATTTTATAATTTTTATTTAATTCATACAATTAATCCTTTACACTAAAATTAATGTTACTTTTATTTCAAATTCAAATTTAATACATTATAAAAATATTAACTAAATAAATTACCAATATTTGCAGTTTAAATTCACATTACATTTACTTAAAAACTTATTATTTTCAAATAAAAATTACAAAATAGTACATGGAACAAAATTTACAAATAATTTTAAATATTCTAAATATTCAATCTATTAGCACGCCTTTTAATAATCAATGATGGTGGTTGTTCAGTGGTTTCTTTTTTTCTTGTACTTCTTTTTTCTCTCACATTTATTTCAACATCTTGTTTTGTTGTAGACTTAACAATGTTTTCTTTTCCAACTTTTTTCTTAACAGTTAAATCATTTTTAATTTTTTCAGTCCCTCTTATCAGAGGTGTTTTTATTTTATTTTGTCTAGAATTTGGACTTTCAAGAGGCAGCCTTAATTTTCTTACAGCTGGAGTAACAAATCTAGGAACCCCTTGTGATTTTGTATTCACTCGTAGTTTAGAATTCATTGGGGTCTTTAATTCTTGTACACGTGTTTTTGCCACAGGTGAATGAATAACATTTGAGATTGCATGACTCATGATGTTTTTAACTCTAAGTGAAATAATTAGTTCATTCACATAGATTGACAACCAATCATCATGGCAAGATTCTTTAGCTTTTTCAAGATAAACCAAAGACTTAGATGGATCATTGAAAAGAACTAGATGTTCTGCATAATGATATTTGACTAAAGTTGTTTGTCTAACTGTTAAAATGTTATACACTTCATTTTTATTAAATTGTGGTATAGGCAAACCCAATAATTTAAATGTACATTTAAAATAATGTTCAGCTAATTTTTGTTGATTTGCTTTAGAATAGTAAACAGCTTTAAGAAGACATGCTTCAGTAACAGAATGCATAATTATTGGATCAAAAGGTTCATTGCTATTAATAGCTTCATCACAATATTCGGTAATATTCATTTGTGTACGTTTATTGTTCAACCGTTTTAAGGAAGGCGATGCCATTTTATTTATTCTAGAGACTTGGGAGCACCTATAATCTGACATTGGAGAAGAATATCTATTTGGAGAATAGTTTACAGTTAATTTTTGCATTT
Organism: Aphis craccivora; assembly: GCA_009835225.1. Lineage (NCBI taxonomy): Eukaryota > Metazoa > Arthropoda > Insecta > Hemiptera > Aphididae > Aphis > Aphis craccivora. Next base: position 12,738 of record VUJU01000868.1, read on the forward strand.
TAAAATCCAACTCTTCTTCTTTAAAATCCAGTAAAGTCATTATATGCTCCAATTGTCCATTAGCATTTTCAAAATTACAACACATCAGTTCATTCCAGCAATTCATTAAAAATACATTTAATGCTCTTTTAGTTAAAACAGACTTTAGGACAATATTCATTTGAACTTTCAAAAAACAGCGAGCTTCAACAGGTTTAAAAGTACTTACATAGATTAAATTCAAATATGAACATATGCTTAATATTACAAAATGCATTGCCAAGTATTCAAAAAAATAATCGAGCCTTTTGATAAGACCATGTGCAAGATTATAAGCATCAATGAAAATAGAAAGACATTCATTTTTGTTGAAATGTCTAGATTCAAAGCACAATCGACTTTTAAGGTAACAATATTCTGCCATTAATACAATATTATTGTTAAATTCTCCATCATTGATACCCTCTAACAATACTTGTGCATCATTAAACTTTAATTGGTTTAAAAGAGAAGTTGCTAACGCCAATTTATAATCAATAGCCATTTTAGGCAAATGTTTAGCTAAATTAGATAATTCTAAAACATCTACCTCGCTAATTTTTGATAGTTCCATAAGTGCTATAAAAGTATGTTTGTGACACTTCTTATTAGAAGCTAATTTGTATAAAAGTTTCCATACTTCCACTTCTTTTGAGTCGCCATGCAGTTTGAGTATGAAAGCAACTTCTTGAAGGCTTCTAAAAAGTAACTTGACATCATGTTCATCTTTGATTGTACCATTTTCATTTATTAAAGCAGACCAATTCTTAACGGCCCAATTCAAACAATTGAAAAGCTTAGGTTTTATTTTTAATGGCAATATCCAAGAAATTGGTTCATATTGAATAATATTTTGTTGTTCCATACCACGCTCCAACCTCTCTTCAGTATACGAATCCAATTCTTTGCTGACAAGGTTCTGCAAATGTTTTAATAAGCACAGGTAATTTGCATAATATAAATTACCTAACATTAATGGCATACTCTTTTTCTCCATAGATGTTTCAACTTCTAGCTTACGAATGTAATCCTCTAATACATCAATTACTCTTTTTAAACCACTTATACTATTTGAATGTAGTATTATGTAAGCAGTAGTAATTATTACCTGACACTTAAGCTCTCTAGATAGCTTATAACACATTAATTCTTCAAATAGTTCCAACACAGCTGTAGTATCTTGTTTAATTTTATTTTGACGATTATGAGCCTTTAATTCTAACCACATTATTTCAATGCAATCAGATTTTGTCAATTTATAATCGGGCCATTTCTCTTTTAGATCAATATCATTTTCAATTTTTTTTAAAATTGTTTCTTTAATAATAACATTATTTCTCTCCTCCTTGCATTTAAGATAAACCCATTGTTGGGCAGCAAGTTCAGAACGAGTACGCACACACCAATAAGCAATACACCTTAAAGCTTCGTTGTTTTTATTTTTATTGTACAAACACCGACTTAGAAGGATTGCAACACGAGCAACAAGATCTGAATCAATTCCACAAGGATCAAGTATTGAGTATAAACGTTCAAGGAAATCCAAACATAAATGTGTGAAATCACCAGAAGTTGAACAAATACAAAGATTGTAAGCACTTGTTAATGAAAATTCAATGAAAGCAATTTTATTTGAGCAGTTTGATTTATTTACTCTATCAAACAGAGAAATGAACAATTCCATCCACTTTAAAACATCTGCAGAATTTAAAAGTATGTGATTAGTACTAGTTATGTGTCGTATCATGATAAATACTATGTTAATTAAACTCATTTCAGATGTTGAATCTTCATTGAGATCACAATTTTTGTTTTTACAACATATCTGACCAATTGAACTGTGTTTGCTGATATAAACTAAACGGTGAAGTAAAACAAACATTTGTGAAATTGTATCAGAAGAATTAATAACCAATCCTTCATACCAAAAGTTCTTTAATTTTATAATAGTAATAATGGCAGCCTTGAACACGTGATATAACATTGTGTTTGGTAATATCATAGTTGGTTCATAACTTTCAACAAATGTTATCATTTTCCTAAGTTCAAAATTTGAATCGAGACCATTTTTAATAGAGTTGTCAATAAACTTGAATAATGATATTAAAAATGACAATGATTCTTTTTCATTTTTATTCAAACAACAAATATCAATCATTAATTTGATATGTTTGATTAAATGATGTACATGCATTTGTCTATGACGCATCATGTTTTGCATTACAGCTACAATGTTTTCAATTAACATAAAGTACAAATTCATCATACATTCTTGATCATTTTTTTTTCTAATAGCACTAGAAGATAAAACTGATTCTAAAGTCATATCTAAAATAACTACATCCATAGTACGCCCTTCGTGTAATATTAATCCATTCATATTTTTCACAAGTGTTAGTAATGAGGATAATGCATACTCAATTTCTTTTCCAGTATGGCATTTCACTAAGTTTAATGCAGTATCCCACATAAGTATAACATTTAACTTTTTCAAATCATCATCAATGGGACACGTCTTATGAATATAATGTGCAAACAACTGCACTAAATATTTCAATATATCACATGGAGGAGATAAATTATTTAAAAGATAATTACCAAAATGTACAGCTTCAGCCACATGATTATTCATAAGTAAATATTTGACAATAACATATAAACTATTTTGTAATAGTTGTAATTGAGACAAATTGATTGTTATGAAGCATCGATGAGCAAACTGTATAACATCATTTGTGTTTTTTCCAAACTGCTTAATTTGATTGGTTAAAGTAAATTCAGATTGAAGTTTTTGTGCCAAAACACTTACAATGCCGACTGTACAATTTTGAAATCCTTTGAAATCTTTGATATTATTGTAATGAATATTAAAGGTTTCAAGAGCTTCTTTCAAATTATCCTGGTTAATATAATTCTGTATAAGAAGAAAAATTGTCTTTAACTCACCCATCATCTAAAAAGAAAAACATGTTCAATTTAAATTAATATTACTCAAACAATGTTAAATGTCAGGTAAGTATAATTACATCATTTTTAAAACATTAATAACTGTATCAAGAAGTTCATAGAAATTAAATAAACATTAAACGGATATTCGGATGATTCAGACGCAATACGGTTTATCTTTTACCACTATAATAAATTGTTCTGTGCTTTTACGCAGTGGCTACTCAGAAATCAGAATAAAATTGAAAATAAATTTATTCTGTGGTGGCTATTTTCACGTTCTATCTCCTGATTGGACGTAATATTAATACTGATAGGATATATTTGATATCGATTACCGTTTCCTACGGGATTTTTATTCTACGGTTACGACTGTTACGAGTAACGACGTCAACGGCTTTTCGAAAGCTCCGTTAGTCCGTTATCTTTGCCTCACAGCGAGTCCGATCGAGCCACACGCCACCGCGACTTTCATAGTTTTCTACACCGACTCCTCGTCCGACCGTTGCGACCGTGACCGCCAAAAGTACGCGAGTGAAAGTCGACTTCGGTGCCTTAGACCGTGTCTCCGAAATCGCCTTCGACTTTCGAGCACGTTCGCGATACGACCACGTTTTCGCGTACCTCGACGTCAAACACGCGCTCCGTCTCGTCGTCCACGACGAATCTAACGTACGCTTAGAACATCGTCCCGACGAAAGGCAAACCAGCGCAGTACGCCTAGTCACGCGATCGCCATTTCTCCGATCGTGTGACGTGTACCGTGTACGTATATTCTATTTTTGTATTTTTGTGTACATTTAACGTTCTGTCACGTCAGTACGTCACCGAGAATAGTTTGAGAAACTACAGTTTTACCACCCGTAAACCTCGCCTTCTTTCTACCTTCTATCGCGGTCCGTGGAATTATAGAATATAGCGCACGCGAACCGTGTTGGCCGCGAGTGCGAGTTGGCAACCTGCGCGCGTTACCTCCACGGACGACACCTCCACCCACAAGCTCGACGCCACATTCGGTACATTCTAATTGATCTAATTTACAACGACGCGCGAGGTTTTTCTTACGACTCGTTCTATTCTCGATCGGTGAACGTTGCCGACGGTGACCACGTGTCGTGTTTTGTTTTCGACGACCCTGTACGATGTGAACAGTGACTGAGAAAAACGATGCTTCATCGCGGTCAACACTCAACACATTGGTGGTATAGGTTCCGCTCATCGTCCGACACGACCTGGCCCAAATCACGCTGACTGCAACCGAAGGACTCGTGCACGGACTTCAATCACTACGTACTCGACTCGCTTGTGAACGCCTCAAAAAACAGTTCGCGTTTTTTACTTTTGCCGAGGTTGAGTAATGTAGTGATACAGGTGCTCATCATCACTTTACTGGGTCGACCGAGAATTCCCATTTTTAAGACGTCAATTGCACTTTATTTTATATTATATTCGTATTAGTTATTTTATATTGTGCTCGTTTTTATTGTTTTTTTTGTACTCGAATATTGCGAGTTTTATGTATAATACGTGTTCCTTTCAATTTAACCAACGGTCTTAGAATGGTCTCATTTTATATGCGCGATAGTTAATGAAAATCTTAAATCAAAACGGTGGTTTTGTTTATGTAATACACATAAACATAGCTTCACGATGGACGTGGGAATAGACACTGAGGATCTTTTATTATTAGTTTATTACTATAAAATAATGCATAATAACTAAATGTTTATAAATAGTAAATTACCTAATAATTAACTGCTAATTGATGAGATTAAACTTATTGAATGCAAATCTGATGAAAATTAGTTTTTTTGGCCATGAATTATTAACGTAATAAACACTGATTTTAGTAAGACTATGCATTTAAAAAAAAAAAAAAATGTTCTCAGTTATCATATTCCGATATTCGACATTCGAAGTGTCAAACCCCACAACCAATTATCATTTTCAAACATTTGTTTTCCCTTGTCGATCGTGAACATTTCTATTTCTTCTTATAAATCAAAAATTCATTTCAAAACCTTTTCTCGGCTTAACCATCGAATATGATTATGGCATTGATTAAATATACTATCATAGGCTATCTATGTAGATTTAATCAATGATTATGGTACAACAAATCACTGTAAAAAATATATATTATTATATAGATTAAGAGTATTATGATTATTTGTACTTTCCTTTATATTAGATGGCCTGCCGAACAAAAAAAATCACTGCATTAAATAGTCCTTTTTGGGGCTATTAACTTGTTTCATTAAACGATTCTTTGCAGAACCAAAAATTATTACAATTTACATATTTTATTGTGCAATGTAATCTTGATCTGTCTTTCTTCAGAATCATTTTCATCATATTATACAAAGATATACCTATAATTATTCATTAGTTTCTAATTTTTAACACATTTAATATCTACTCATAAACAAAACAACCGTTTTTATTTATAAACTTCAATAATGATTTAATTAAGTTGGAACATTATTTATGTTGTTGAATTTTTATTATTTTAAAAAATATAATTGAGTATTAAAAATGTATAAAAATAAAAACTACAATATGGTTAAAGATTTGGTCTTTTGTTTAAACTTATTATGTCCTGTAAAATAGCCCTGTTCAAAGCAGTTTTTACTGAATGATAATATTGAAAAGTAAGTTAATTTTCCGTAATTAAATAAATTATAACTCTTGTTGCGTACGGTGCCAACGTGTGTTACAGTGAAACTTCTATTTAACGAAGTCTCGTGGGGAACAAAAACAAATCGTATTAGGTATATTCGTTAAATATAATTAATACATGATTAAGTAACAATGTTTTTCTGTAATTTTTTTGTGGGCTGTGGCAACAAATAGACAATAGTGCTATCCTAAAAAAAAAAAAATAGTAAATACACAAACCGGTCTAGAAATTCGTTTTATTTGCATTCAGTAATAAATAATAATAAACCTTAAATACATACAACGTTACTTATCGGCAGCTATTATAAATAAATTGAGTCAATGGCGAAAATCCCTATACCAAGTGTCCAAGTATACCATGATTGGCCACGGACTAAGATACCTAGTAAGATATAATGACATGCATGATAAAATATTAATTTTATCATGATGACATATTGTGAGTATGTGAATGTGTTATGTGACCGTAAAGTACTGAGAACTAAAAATTGAATTAATTGAATGCTGTTTGGCGTTTACGTCGCAGATGGATTTCATGGCGCCATCTCGTAGGATGTTGCATTATATTGACTTGCGCCTGATACACCTCACAATGCAACCATGCACACTATATAGGTTTCTTTTTCTTATCACTAGTTACACTACACATTACACACACACAGTCACAAATTAGCTTTGGACACCAGTATTATACTTATATTTACTTTTATTTCAGAAACATCAAACAGTCCATGTACACTGTATAAAATACAAAATAGTTAATAACATTAGGTGTATTGTATATTTGCATTAATAACACTCATTTCGTGGGGTCGCCTTTGAATCGTCGAGACACCAAAAGATGGCTGTGGCTGGAGAACCTTTGAACTTAGCGAAAGGCGAGTTTTAGTTATCATTTTTGATTTTATATGTAGTTGCATTCTATACTCTATTGTAACTTGTTTTGATAATTGTTATTTTCACAGATGTCAAACGAGCCATCGAACTGTTGGAAAAGCTCCAAAAAAGTAATAAGTCCACAATTCAATCTTTTACATTAAATCAAAATTAAACTATTTGTATATTTTTGTCTAGCCGGAGAAGTGCCGGTAACCAAATTAGCTGCATTGCAAAAGGTATTGCAGAGTGACTTTTTATCATCTGTGCGGGAAGTGTATGAACATGTTTATGAAACTGTCGACATTCAAGGATCTCAGGTGCTTAACATTAAAATCATGATTTATTTTCATATTGACCTATATTTTAATCATTCTTTTTCTTTCGGTAGGATGTTCGTGCGTCAGCTACAGCTAAAGCAACCGTTGCTGCGTTTGCTGCTAGTGAAGGTCATGCCCATCCAAGAGTGGTGGAATTGCCCAAAACAGAAGAAGGACTTGGATTTAATGTGATGGGTGGACGTGAACAAAATTCGCCGATCTATATATCACGCATAATACCTAGTGGTGTAGCTGACAGGCATGGTGGTTTAAAGCGAGGAGATCAACTTCTGTCAGTTAACGGAGTGGTTGGTTGTTTTTCTAAACTTTCTTAATTAATGTTTTGTATTTATACTAAACCTAAAACATATTATTGAAGTGCGTAGAAGGTGAAAATCACGAAAAAGCTGTTGAGCTACTGAAACAAGCCCAAGGATCTGTCAAGTTAGTTGTCAGATATACACCAAAAGTCTTGGAAGAAATGGAAATGCGATTTGATAAACAACGAGCTGCCCGGAGGAAGCAGTTAAATCAATAATTACATACTGTTGGTATGAACATTAGTCTAAATAACTATGAATAGTATTTGACCAACTTGAACAGCTTACTTATATTTAGTTGAAGGGTTGTTAAAATATTTTCATAATTTTTGTCACTAAGTCTTATCCTTTTTCATATTTTGATGTCTTCTAATCAAAGAAAAAATTGTTTTGTGTTCCAAAAATTATATACAATAATTAAATAAGTAAAAAAAAATTGCGTGCTTAGGTTAATCAATAGAAATAACAATATAAAGATAAGTAATTGTAGATTTATACCCACTGGCCACTACTAAAATAATTTATTGAAGGTTTGATACCTTATATAATAAAATAGATATAATTCTTAAATTTGGTTTTACTCTTCATCAATAAGAACTTTTAATTTACATTTAAATAAAGCTAACTCGAATATTGGTTTCATTTCATAAGTAACTTACAGTCTTTTTCTATATTATACATCATGTATCCATGTTAAAATATTAAAAGTTTTTATTTAGTTAAATGTTAATTTTTTAGTATTATATAGGAAAATCCAGTCTTATACTAGACTTATACTGTTATCCTCTGCAATAAAACCACATTTATTTTAAATAACCGTTAAAAGTATTATTGAATATGAGTTATAATATATTAAATAGTTCATTGTAATTTTGGAGTTTCTAAATTTATTGTATATTATAAATGATAGTAGGATGAATTCAGTGATACGCCTTCCAACAAAGTTTATATAATACTGAAGTGTTGTTTATATTTTATTATTTTTTGTTATTAATTATTTTATATCATAGATATTGCTTGTACTAAGCAAATACAATTTGAGTTTTTTGAGTGTTTATAATATTATAGTTAAAAATTAATACATAGTTTTATTATTTTATTAGCATTTTTAAGGATTTGTATTTATAGCTATAAGCCTATTACTAACTCATCAAGGTTATTATAAATTATTTAATACTTGATAGTTTAAGAGATTATACCAGTGTTTTCAGTATTTTAGTTTATAATAATATGAAGTACAGTACCCTCTATATTTTGTAAAATAATACATAACAAAATCTGCAATTATCATTTATTATTTTATTATACTAAATATCATTATTGTTAACTAATATTAATTATCTGCTTAAACATATTAATTAAATAAATATATTATAATTAATTATAATAATTAGTTGCAATATGGAGTTTAATTATTAATTCAACCAATTTATATTTAATAGTTAATACAATCATACCTTCAGTTGTCAGTGAAAACTAAAATAGTAAAATATATCAAATAGAAATATAACTTTCAGTCTTTTATTATAACTTGATACTTGCATAATTATATTACAAAACTGATCAAGTCAGTCTGCTGTAAAAGTTTCAAGTGTACATAATTACTGAATAGGTCACTAGGATGGATGACAGATGTGTTAAATTTTAGTTAAATAATAGATTAATGCATACAAAAAATGATTCTGAATGGTGACAGTGGATCATATTAATTCCAAAAATTGCATTTTAAAAATGCATCAATTTAATTAACCCTTGGTTAGACAATAAGCCACTAAATCATTTTTTCCTAAGTTATAATACTTTAAACTTAACAGCATTGATTTTGTAACATATTATGTAAAATTATAGTATGTTACTATAAAATCAATGCTTACAAAAAATATAAACCTTACATAAATTATGTATTGGGGGGGGGGAATAAGGGGATTGTAACTCACATTGCATGATACAGACAATAAAATAATAACACCAATAATCTACTTGTACACAATACACATACGTAAATAGGGACTTTCGGAGCTCAGATGTACTTTATATACATCTTCACGTTAGAATTATGATAATTTATGCAACAGTGAACTCATTAGTCATTGACCAAAGGCAAATAACATTTAATTTGATAGTTTGTAAAGGACGAGAAGTAAAAATGCACCTGTCCTGCAGTTGTAGCTCCCGTGGGTCGTGACCAGGTTAACAATGACCAATGATCATAAACTAATAAATAAATAAATTAATTAATTACTTGTATGATCGTGCCCATGAACATGTATACTGTTAAGAACTGGCTACTGCTAGACTGATGTGATTCCCTTATTTTCGGCAGTTCATTAATAATCCGCTAAGAGCGCTACGCATGCGTTCACCCTAACTAAAGTTGCTGTCATGTACTCATAATATAAAAATTGAGTACAATAAAAGTTACTGTAAAATGTATTAAAATTTTATTTTTTCATAATATATAAGAATTCTGTTTGATACTTATTAACTAGTGTTAGTAGAAAAACATAAAAAATATTATAGATATTATATACTTTCCAGATAGTAGGTATATTATAATATTATTAAGTGGAATTAAAAACATGATTGTAATTTATGAATAATTATTAATTGTATATAATATATCATGTAGTTAAGTAGATTCTAATTAAAACAATATCAAGATTTGATAATTGAAAATCATTAATTCTATCGCAAAAACTATTGAACAACAATTTTACACCAACATTTTAGGAAAGTACATTAGAAAATAAAATTGAACACATTGTCATACATTTCAACAAAAATAAAAACAATATTGTTAAAGTAAAATAAAATTATTTTTTAAAACAAAAATAATTCTTTAAAAACCAACATTGTAGGTAGGTATATTGTATATTAGAACATATTATTATAATTAAATAGATTATTGTTAAAACAATATCACCATTTACAAAAGAGGAACTTATTAATTATATTTTAAAAACCATATTATTTTGATTTTGATTTTAAGTATTAAAAAAAATTGATTTCAGCATAATTTTTATTAATGCGAATCTTCATTAATTATGAATAAAAACATACATATTATAATACAACTGATTATGTATTCACTGATTATTATCATTTTGAAAAAAATAAATTATAATTTATTTTACTTTATAATCGTCACTATTCAGTGATACTTCTTCATTCGTTAGCTTTCGATTCAATGCATCAAATGCTGCATTCTTTTCAAACAAAAATTCTCAGTTGCCGTGGAATTGTTTAACTGAGGACTATAAGAGCAATAAAACTTAAGGCACTTTGCCATTAAGTTACTAAGAACATATAACATATATAATCATTATTAATTAAAAGAAGAAAGAAATGCCTATACAAATAAAACAAAGAATAGTAATGCTATCTGCTCAGCAAGACGAACACGCATTTTCGAAGAACTGTTCAAAACTAAGTTGGATTTAGTTTATCCAAATTGTAAACATTTACAAAATGGTCCCATTTTACTAGTGATTGATTTTCATGAATCTAAAAATTTAAATTCTTGTTTTTTTTTTTAATATATTTTAAGTAAATTCTACTACTGCTCAGCTTACTTCAATGATTGAAATTAACAATCTGTATTGCTACGAATGAATAAAATTTCTAATAATCAACATAGATTGGACAGAGAAATTAAACAACTGTCATTTTTAAGTATATAGTTAGATATATAATTATAAAAACTAAATACCTACTAAAATATATCAACAAAATAACAAACCTTGAGCTCTTTATTATTATAGAGCCTATTTCTGATATTCTTAAAAATATCTGGTGTATCAGGGAACACAAATATTTTACGGTTTTCAACTGTTGGGTGCTCAAAGCTTCAAACCAATTTTTAACTTCATTCAATTTTCTAGATACTCCCATTTCATTCCAAAATTTTTGATTTGGAGCTGCCCCGTCACATATAATTCCATGGATAAAAGCTCCTGCCTTTTCAAGTACTGTGATAGCCTTCATTACTGAGTTAGTACCTACTACACCTTTAGTCGTTCCCTTTGATGCAAAAACACCAATTGGTTGGGCATAACTGCCATAATTATCTTCCAAAGGTATGAATATAAATACTAATCCATGATTAGCATTAGCTTTATCACTAAGTTTTTCCTTTGTCACCTTCTTCACCAAAATCGACTAGACCTGTTAAGTGTTCAATGATTTGAAAAAATAATAATTTAATCTGTGTTTCACTGTTTACCTATATATGTAAGCTGGGTCGTATACTCGTATTTAGGAATTTGACACCTAGGGGCAACAAAAAAAAAAAAAAACGCTTCATTATACAAAATACAGATTTTTAATGTAATTTAAAAACAATAGGTTTATTGTACATTTATTTTTTATTGTGTATATATATTGTGTTTATGTAGGTATACTGTATATTATTTACAAATAATTATATATATAATACTATATATTTTTGTATATTACGAAAATTATAGAAACATATTAAATGCTCATTCATACAATTCAACCACTAAATACAAGTCAATATTGATTGGCTGTAACTTATTACTTACAGCATTAAAACGTCCAAGAAGATTGCCCCAAAGTATTGATATGAAATTGTTTTCAAAGCAAGCCAAATTTTTTAAAATTATAGATCATTAAATTGAAAATATAAAAAAAAAATTAGCCACCCTCTCATATTCAGCTGCCTGGGGCAACAGTACCCTGTAACTCGGTACCTTTAACATGATTTAAATTTATAAAAATGTTTAAAATAGTACTTAATATTAATGTATTACCTTCTTATGGTTCTGACACTAGGTAACGGCATAATTTAATTATTTCTAATTAAATTATAGCCACACAGTCAACGCATATGAAATAGTAAACATAAAAGGATCCAATCCTCGGAATATCTGTGACTTTAAATTAAGAACTTGTAATGCTGACAACATTTAGGTATCTCATTAGTTTTTAGTCTTTCGCCAAGAAAGAGCCTTTTTTTTTTTAAATGTAGCAATTAACCATGATAGTCTGTATAGCTTTGTTACAATATTTACAGTCATTATTTTGGTTCAAGATGAGTGGACACATGATATGTCTAAAATTACCAGCCGGATCTGTATATGTAGTTTTAGAATGTAGAAGTTTTTCTTTTAATTTATATCCTTTACAAATAATACTAGTATCAAATTGTTTTAAAATATCTTCTAAATCTTTACTACAATTTAATTTATTTGACCCAAAAAGGTCTGTATTAACTGACATATTCATAACAAAACATTGAACATTTAAATTAAATCCTAAGCATACTCTTTTATATAAAATAGGAGTAGGGACATAATTTTCTATAAGTATGTCTTTTGTTTTAACAATAAAAAAAGAAAACATTATCAACTTTCCAGGAATGTCATGCCTGCTCCATCCATTTGGAAAAACAATGCTATTAATATTTTCTTGAAGTTTAGAGAATGAGAAAATTTCTATTGAATCAATAATACCAATGACTTTAGACTGGTCAGAAGTAAATGAACAATTCATTTTAGGGTCCTTTTTTTTATCGGCTTTCGGTTTTTTGGGGGAGCTTCTTCTAATTAATGGTAATTTTCTTGGATTTAAAGAGTTGGACAGGTATTTTGGACAGTTTGGAAATATTGATGGTATAGCTCCTTCCTTCAATCTCGGAATCTTATATACAACCTGTTGAATAATAAAAAATTAAAGTAGGTATAATATGAGAACAATAATTGTCAATAAAAAAATCAACTATAGGTTCCTTTTTATATCTAATAGGTATAGAAAACGGTAATCAGAATAAAAATCCCCTACAATATTACTTTCAAGATATTGTGTCTTCTCTTAAATTATTATATTGCTCATTAATTCGTTCACAATTTAAATATGGTTCTCTTATATGAGTTTCAGAATCTATGTCAATTACATACACTGTATAATATTCAAAATAATTTTCTAAGATTTTTATCATTTAAGTAGGTACGTATGTAATTTGTGCCACATAGGTATACAAATTAATTTTGGTATTTTGCACCACGAAAGAAAACGAAATGGTATAATATGTAATTTGCACTCTACTTTCAACAGTATTCAACTTATCAATAATTTTTTGAATGATAAATATAATTTACTAATTTAATGACTTTACTTATTTGTAAAAAATATTTATGTGAGCAATAATGTAATCTGAGGATTTTTTTCTGGAGTCTTTCGTCGGGGGATTTTTTTCCGGGATTCGTATTACCTCAGCTAAACTTGTCCCATTTTTGTCAGTCATTATTCGTTTCCATAAAATATCTTCTTCGTGAAAATGTCGTTCACAAACCACCTGACGTGGTTTAATTTCCTCGTCTTTCCTCGGAATTGCTTTTTTCCATTGTTGCAATTTATCATCATCCTTAGGAACTGAGAAAAAATGATATTTTTCTTTGCAAGAATCATAACCGGACTTACAACCAGGGGCAATACAGCGATGTCCTGGCATTTTTAACGTGGAACAAATAGTTTATTATAATTAAATTAAATATAAAATTCGAATTTCGATTTTCAATTTCAAATAATCCAAAACGGCTAACGGGTGGTGAACTGGTGACTGGTAAGCTCTGAATCGTAAAAAAGCAAAACTGAGAAGTGAGAGCAGTGGACAGTGGTGAGAACCACAACCACGGTTTAAGATTTTAATTAAGAAAATTAGGGCTAAACCACGAATTTATTATATTATTATTATAGTATATTTCAACCATGGTATTTATCTACTTGCCAGCTTAAAAGCCTGTAGCACGGACTATGATATATATATATATATCTTATATCTTAGACGTCCATGCCGGCCTGTAGCAAGGTGTATTATCTTTAATCATGGTTGTAAATTAATTTATCATCTATGGCGATACCACGTGATACCGTGTTGTCACAGATTGACGTGATAACCGCATGTCGATAGTGATACAACAACTGTGATAGAGGCTTGACGACGGCGATTGCTATTCGTATTTTTTAAATCAAAGTGAATAACAATATGCAATCATAATAAATAAATATAAAACATTAAGCCATTAACAGTGCCAGCCATTTCATTAGTCACTTCAAATTGTTTTGTCGGAGTGTGCCGGCAATGGAGTTAGTGGTCGGTGTTAGTTTAAATTGTTTAAAGTCATTCGGCGTTCGTAGTTAGCCATAAATATGGTGTCTAGATGTAACTTTTACTCAATCGCGATGACCAACGCGAGGTTGAATGCGTTTGGCCACCGCCGGTTGTTCGTACCTTGTACGGGTTGTTTGTTAAAGCGTACAACCTCCGTGTCCGGACAGAAAAAACAACAATCTCTTCGCAGCTTCGGATGTATAACCACTGACGTTAGATCGTTTACGCTTTACACATCCGATAGACGACGGACCATGTCGACAACGACGAACCCACTGCCGACAACGACGAACCCACCGCCGCCACCGGACGAAAAGCCGCCAAATATCTTCCAGAGGTTCAAGAACATGGCCAAAAAGTACTGGTACATTGTATTGCCTGTTCATTTGGTCACTTCAACCGTATGGTTTGGTTCGTTTTACTTAATTGCCAGCATATTCGATGTGCCCGTCTTGTTGGAACGCTTGGGCATTCCTGATAGTATCATCGACAAAGTAAGGAATGGCAATTCGTGGACCAGTTACCTAGTCATTGCCTATGGTCTATATAAAATATTTACACCGCTCAGATATATGGTAACATTAGGGGGCACTGGTATAACCTTGCGTTATTTGAGAAGATTAGGATATGTTATTGATGGGAAACCACCTCCAAAAAAGCCATAAAAATATAATAAAGTTGCATGTTACTTTATAGTATACCTATTTATATATTTTTTGAATCTGTTATATTAAATAGATGATAAAATGTCTGTTGTGATTTTATTATTTTGTGTAACAACCAATATAATATTTAAATATTGTAAACATTTGTCACAATATATTTTATTAGTTATCAATGAAAGTGTTTTTTTCTTCTATCATACAGAATAATAGATTTTCTAATCCCTGAAATACATTAAATCTTAACTCTTAGTGCTTATCAAACTATTAAAAAATAATAACATAATAGAGTGTATAGTAACTTGTGCTTACTGATACCTATGTTACTGGTAGGTTAAAATTGTCTAAAGTAATGTTGCCTCAGCATACATTTGCTTATCCCCAAATAAGCCTCTGAATCTACTAGACGTTAAATTTATCATTTATCAGTCATAAAACTATTTTGTTAATGTAAAATTCACTGAATCTATCTGGATGACAAGCATAAGATATTATTATTAATATTTTTAATGAGATAATAGATACAATGAAAATTAAAGAAATATTCACATTGCTTAATGTGTTTTCATATTGAAAGCGTTTGAATTGTATTTTTATTGATTCTAATAATTGCTATAATTCTATTTAAACTGCAATAATGCAAGGCATGAGAATAAGATTTAGTAGTGACCTAGGTACTTATAAATGTGAATAAGAATGGTATGCCATTTTAACTCTCTACCCCCCCCCCCACAATCATTTGCTTAAAAGACAAAAGTTATGGTGGTATATATTTTATTTTGTTATATATTAAAGTGTAAGCTGGTAACTAAACTTTATATTAAAAAATAAAAAAAAGCGGGCAAGTGGGTTTCGCTCTGCTGTACATTAGATGTCGTGTGGATCACTATTATACATTATAGGAGGATTACATTTGAATCCAATGATAATTATCATTGTATACGAAAAACGATTCTGAACGAAGATGATTTGTCAGTCTAGGATATAATTTTCAGTGGTTGGTGAAAAAGGTGTTTTATGTTGTAATGGTCTGAATACATTAAAATTTAAGTTTTTTTATAATTATTATAAGCTAAACTTAAGGAAAATCTTGTATTAAATTTTCAACTCTAAGCTACTTACAAAAAAAAATCGTATGAATTATAACTACAAAATAATTTGCAAATATTCATGGTTTTGACGAATTTTCATTAATATTTGAACTTCAAATGATTATAAAAAAAAAAAATTGTGCCTGTGTATTCTTATAATTTTTTAATCACTATAAGAATAACTTATGAGGAACTTTGTATTAAATTTTCAAGTATTTTGATTGCGCCAACATAATTTTATCGACACTTCAAAAAAAAATTTTCAGAAAATTTGAAAATGTCAGTTGTCTAAAAATAGCTCAAAAAAAATCAAAATATTTTGTAAGTTAAATCATGTAAAGAAAATGCCAATCATAATAATCGGTAAAATTTTCAAGTTCTTACGACTTATATTTTTTGAATAATAACAAATATTTAAAATCGTTATCGTTACGCTATTTCGTAAAAATTTAAAATTCAAACGCGCTTAAAATTTTTCCTATAATGATGATTCGAGTTATCTCTATAGATACTCGAAGGAAAACATATGGAAAACTTAGTTTTGTAATTTTAATCCTTAGTTATAATCACAAAAAGTTTTATAATTTTTCAACTTCAAAATTACTTGCAAATTTTCGCGTTTTCGACAGATTTCGTAAAAATTTGAACTATAAACGCTTATAAAAAAAATTGTGACTAGCGATTTTTAATTTTTTTTAACTGCAATTATTACAACTCATAAGGAACCTTGTATTAAATTTTCAAAACTTTTTGGTCATCCAAAATTTTTTTATCGTCACTTCAAAAAAAACTTCTCAAAAAAATCAAAAATTTCTGTGGTCTATAAATAACTCAAAAAATGTCAAAAATTTTTGAAAATTTAACTGTATATAGATAACACTTACATTAACCTTTGGTGAAAATTTCAAGTATTTTCAGTGATTAATTTTTGATTTACAACCATATAAAAAAATCGATTTGGTCGAAAACTGGTTTTGTTTAAAAATTCCCGTTTTTCTGTTACTTTTTTAGGGTTTTTCCTGACGCTTTTGAAAACTATTGGACATTTTTTACTTTTGATCCCCCAAAGTACCAACTACATTCACTTTCCTATCAGAAACAGGGTCCACTTTTTAAAATCGGAGCATTTTTACTGCTCCAAAACGTGGTGACAGACACAAAAATAAAAAAACACATATCATTGTAAAATCAATACATTCATCACTTCGTTCAGAATCTAAAATAATATAATTATTATAAATATAATAAGATAATATAATTTATTTTTCGGTGCCAATAAATTTATAAAAAAAATTAAAAAACAATGTTAAAAGAGTTATAAATCTTAAATAATGCTACTACCTACCTATAGATATCGCTAGGTGTCCCACGTGAACCGGCTGTACCTATTGAAAACCGGCCCTCTACCACCCTCCTGGCTCCTGTCATGTCGTTACCAGTCCTGTATATCATATAGTCCGTGGCCTATGCTAATGTGATTTTATTTCATTACAAATTGTCGTTTGTTCGGTCGCGATGAGATAGATAAAAATATATTCTAGAGCTGATTATTTTGTTATAGGTTGTAAAAACGAACAGTCGTATTTTCCGTTATCCCCACTTCTGTATGGCAAGCAATTATACAAAATGTACCTATGTACTAATCTATGTCCTTGTCCTATGAATATTTTATTTTGTGTAATTACATTTTATTTTATTTATTTATTATACAAAGTAATAAAAGAAATAATTAAGAGAATGAAAATTTGAGACATAGGTAGGTAACAAAAGTTCATCCCCATCCCCCATACCGAGATTCAAATGGTTTTGTTCGGCACCGCGCATATTTAAGTTGTATAGGAAAATGTTTCTCATAGAATTTATTGATGACATGAAAAATACCTAACTCTAAGCTCACAAAATATTGTAATTACCTACTACATGAAAACTATCACTTCTGACCAAATGTTAAAAGTACCTACTCGTATTATGGTACAAACTCGTCAGTCGTCAACATGACAACTGCAACTTGAGTTACCCAAATTTGTTCTTTGCCCAAATGTAGTGGCAATATACATTTTTAATTATTTTATAGAAATGTTTAATCTCAATTTTAATAAATTTGTATACAAGTGTTGAAGTGTTACTCTAAGACATCTTTTAACTATTTTATATTTAACCTCAAAATGTATACCATCTGATTATTTAACAAGCCCAGACATGATTTATTTAATATATTTTTAAAGACTACTATTAATCTTCTTATTTAGTCTTATATAACTCACATAAATAGGGTAGGTACAGTTATACTGACAATTGACAAAAGGTGAACAATTTGTAAAATCTGATCAGATAAAAAATAATGCTATGATATACCATGACAAATATGCAAAAAAAGAAAAAGTATTATTAAGACAAAGTGTAAATTATGTAGATAATAAATTGTAATATTGTAAAAAAAAAACATTTGTGATTTAAGATTTTGAAATATTTAAATAAATATAAGTAGTTTATCCTACAAGCAAAGAATTTTTTTAATAAAAAAATCTAAAACAGGTGAATAGTAAAAATGTATGTATATTTTTTAAATTTATTGAAATAAATCGATACCTAATCTATATTCTATATACAGCTGTTCTGTCCCGACAACGCACTGGACAGCCGAAGAAGCACTCGGGAAGTCCGAGAAACGAGACTACCCCTACAACTGTGTGGGTAGGCAATCTGTCATGCACGCTTTGTATTCGCTGGGTAGGCAACTCGCCATACACGACGAAGACACAGAGGAGCGGGAACTTGTAAAAGGTCTACGAGGGAAACATGATGGTTCAGGTTATTTATGAGGACGGGAGCCCTTTGGTCGATCCGTACTGGTGCAAATATGACCACAGGGTACAAATATAATAGATGAGGCTGTACTTAAAATTAACTTTAAAAATTAGCTCAAGACTAAGGCAAGTGTTCAGCTTGCTGGTGACTGGCACGATTTGACGATCGGGACGGCCTATCACAGAACCCACAATGGGTGCTGGCGGACTTACGCGGAACAGAACCGCAACCTGGGATAGTGAGCTCCCTAATATGTTGACGCAATGTCGACGATGTCTCAAGATGGTCAAGTACGGTAAAGAGTGAGTTGATGAGCACTGAATAGCGTATGTACGGCTCTCTCAGCCTCACATTTGTGACCAGAATTAATAAACAATGAAAACTCACTCAACTGTCGAAGACGTGTTAGTTTTATTCGACATAGTATCTTCTTCTTCTTTTCCTTCGCCTTCTCTCCCAACTATTTGGGGTCGCCACCACCCTGGTCCTCAATTTCCATTTACTAAACTCCTTAACATTCTCCTCACAAACACCACTACACCAGTCATTCTCATATCGCATTTTATAACTTCAAACCATCTCTTTTTCGGTATTCCTCTTCCTCTTTTTCCATCCACACTCATGTTCTTTGTCACTGTAACTGCATTAGTTTTTTCTCTTCTTAAAACATGTCTTAGCCATCTCAATCTAATCTCACGCATTTTGTTAACTATTAGAGCCACTCCTATATTACCTTATATATACTCATTTCTTATTCTGTCCTCTTTCGTCACTTCACTCATCCACCTTAACATTCTCATCTCCGCAACACTAATTTTCCATATAGTATAAATTATAATGGACAATATAGAGTAAAGTGTTCGCGCCGCAATATGACGACGATGAGACTCGACGAAAATTATGTAATAATAATTAATATGTATATTGTCAAGTGTAACTGTAATATAAAATTGACGCATGATTGTTACAAATCAACCAAAAAAGGGGGTGCTATAGAAGCGACCACATAGGTCACTCATAACTCATCTACAGTCACCTCTTCGATACAAATTACAAATAATAGGTATGCATCATTTTAAATATTTACCCATATTTGATATTATATAATACTCCATATTTCACAAATCGCGATTGCATCGATACTCATTTTAATGAACTCTATAGACTATAATTTTATACCGGTTATTATATCATACGTTAACTTATAAAACAATTTTGAAACATATTACCGATGCATACCGATGAGCGTATGCTAATTTAAATTCTCATATAGGTATATTATATATATTGTACAATAATGGCGATCAACAGTCACGTCTACATGCCATAACAAGACACGATATTTTTATACATAGGTATGTTTTTTAATGATATTATTACGATTTCTCTTTTGTAACGTCACCTTTACCACCGGTTTCATCGATTCGGCAAACTACGTTTATATTTCTCGCGTGAACTCGAATTCGATGTGTGATATTAATACGAGATATCAAGGTTACCTTATTTAAGTAAAGTGGAGTATAAGCATAGCTAAGACATAATATATATATTTTACAAACAGTTATTCTAGATAATATAGGTGTATAAATACTATAAAGGTTACCGATCCGGATATATGTTTGAGTGTGCGCCGTATAAAGGTAGTATATGGTAGGTATACTATGGTTTGCTAGAGATGACTGTGTGGATCGTCGAGGAGTCGCTATTGGTTTTGTCGGTGTCGCACACACTCTCTCTTCTTCACTCGCGCGTCAGTCCATAATATATTACATAATCCGTCGAAGGCCAGAAAACCCTTTGGTCAGCAATCAGCCCCGCTCGGCATTCCCCGCACTCGCCGTAGTTTTATAGAAATAAAACCTTACCTCCTAAAGAGCAATGTACGATATCGATAGACGGCAATTGTTACTTGTACTCCTTGTCCGTTTAAATCTGCGAACCCTAAATTTGGGAAGTAATAGTAAAAGCAACATTTGTTGCTGAGTTGAATATGGGGTGTTTATTAATCCAATACGAAAGAATAATGGTACTCCAACATCTTACGACTGTGTTTTATTGGTTGGACTTCATTTATACACCACATCAAAGTAAGGGGGATGATTTTATTGTTATTTTAAAATATCATTTACACGACAAGGGTTAACTCCGTGGATTGTAGGTAGACATTATACATCTCCTTCCTTAGTTCCTTCTTCATAGAAATAAAGAAATTAATTAAAGTTGACGATTTATTTTATTGTACTAATTAAATTAAAACTTTAATTATTATGATAATCTAACTCATTGATTTGTTATTAACTGCAGTATAGTAAAAATACTATGTCTGATAGGTAGTGATTATATACACTATTTTATGTATACATTTATGCTTACCACGAGTGTGTATATTTGGTATATATTATTTTGTTTAATGCTAAGTGTATATTTTCGATTTTTATTCACTCATTGCAATCAATATAAATATATATAATTATGAATGGTTTTTAAGCCGACGAAACTTCATTAATATAGCATATTACGGATAACAATATTAGAAAATTAAGTGTTTGTAAAATATTATCGAGGTATTCTTAGTACCTATATAACAACTATAACACTATTATTTACTACATAATAAATAAAATGTTACAGTAGAATACCTACCCAAATCCTTATTATAATAACTAAATAAATTGATTAATTACACATAAATTATTTAACAATAGGTATTGTATTTAATAATAATATTATATTATAAAATGTATACCTAATTTAAGAACAATCATTGTAATTGTAACTAGTAGTGAATTTCTACTAGAATACTATAAATACCTAAAACTTATGAATTTAATTAATAATTGTTAAAATAATAAAGAGATTATTTTACATATACGTAATCAACATTTTTGATGTTAATTTTTTATGACACTATACCCCCTATAAAATGTAAAATATATTTAACAATAATAATTAATTTTATATATGCTGGTAACATTAAACAGGGATAATTATAAATTCAACAAAGAATAATAAACTATATTGTTAGCTAATTACATTTTAATAAGTATTATAGCAATCAGTATTCATAAAATTAATTTCAAATGGTTAAAAAATAAGCTCAGTTAGACCACAATGAAGATTAAATAGTATAATTAAGTATTACATCGTTTATAGTTGTACTTATTATTTAATAATATATTATAAATCGGACTACGCGAGTATGTTATTATTTTATTGCCTAAAATCTAAATAAAATCTTCCCCTCAGTTTATCTATAATGCCTATCTACATTCTACAAGTAAGTCTCTGTGTTGTTGCCTCTGTATTTTTGTCGTTGAACCTTTGTTGTGTAAGTTAAATTACGATTCTCATAAATATATTTATCTATTTAACGTAGGAGTCAAAAGTCAAATAAAACTACATAGATAACGGTGAACGCTTTTATAATTATTATTAATTGACGTCAACCACGATCCACCCGGAATTCGTTATCAATGGTGGTCTGTTTCCCGTTTCGTATAAAAAAACCGGCATGTTTTTTATCGGTTCGTGTTTTTATTCGACGGTTATCTACGCGAACACGAAACTGGTATATTCACACTACTTTTGGCCAAACAACCGTGCTTGAAAAACTATGTATTTCGTCGCACGTACCTATGGGTGTTAATGGTATTATGATAAAAAAAATTACGTTTAGAAAATATTTTTACAGATTCTAAGGAACTACAGGGCGAGAAGTATTGTGTCAATAAAATATTATATAAGGCAGTTAATTTAATGGAAAATAATTCGATTTTTTGAACCCTATTTTACCAATAACCATGTATAATATAATACTTATAAATGTATTGGTAATCCCAATCATTTGCTTTTGTACCAATTTAATCGATTTAACGACTAATTAAATTATAAAAGAGTTTTATATTAAAAATGAGAAATATGTTGAAACATCAAAAATAAAATATATATATATATACATACATATTGTATATTTACATAATACTACATAATATTTACAGCTACTTATGCAAATTTTTTTATGAATTATACCAACAAAATAATTTGCAAATATTCATGATTTTGACGATCTTTTGTCAATATTTGAACTTCAAATGCTAATAATAAAAAATTGTGCCAATGTATTCTTATAATTTTTTAATCACTATAAGAATAACTTATGAGGAACATTTTATTAAATTTTCAAGTATTTTGACTCGGCCAAAAAAGTTTTATTGACACTTCAAAAAAATGTTTTCAGAAAAATTGAAAATTTCAGTCGTCTATTAATAACTCAAAAAAAGTCAAAATATTTTGAAAATTAAATTATGTAAAGAAAATGCCAATCTTAATAACTGGTAAAATTTTCAAGTATCTATGATTTATACTTTTTGAATAATAACAAATATTTAAAATCATTTGGGATAAATCATTATCGTTACGCTATTTCGTAAAAATTTTAAATTCAAACGCACTTTAATGATGCTTCGAGTTTTCTCTATAGCTACTTGAAGGAAAACTTATGGAAAACTTAGTGTTGTATTTTTAGTCCTTAGTTACAAACACGAAAAATTTTATGATTTTTCAACTTCAAAATTGCTTGCAAATTTTCGCGTTTTCGACATATTTCGTAAAAATTTGAACTATACCTAGATGCTTATAAAAAAAAATTGTGACTAACGATTTTTAATTGTTTTTAGCTACAATAAGAACGACTCATAAGGAACCTTGTATTAAATTTTCAAGTTTTTTTAGTAATCCAAAATTTTTTTATCGACACTTCAAAAAAAATTCTCATAAAAATCAAAAATGTCTATGGTCTATAAATAACTCAATAAAAGTCAAAATTTTTTGAAAATTTAACTGTACATAGATAACACTGACATAAACATTTGGTGAATATTTCAAGTAAATTTACAGTGATTAGCTTTTGAATTAAAACCATACAAAAAAATTGATTTGGTCGAAAACTGGTTAAAATTCCCGTTTTTCCGTCATTTTTTTTTCGTTTTTCTCGATTTTTTTAAATCTGTTGGAAAATGTTTTATTTTGACCTATATAATGCACCAAGGATATTCACTTTGCCATCGGAAACCACCCCCAAAGTTTGAAATTGAAGCATTTTTTCGACTAGTTATGCTGTACCTACACAGACTAGCGACCTCGTACGGCGGATGTTCGTATCCGATCGGCCATTCGACCATCCTTAGTGTAACGCTCGTAGGCAACTAATAAAATATACATAAAGGAGAAAAATTTAAGAAATAAAAAAAAAAATCAGTAATTACAAAACATTTTCTAAAAGAAGTATTCTATCGTAATTATACAGGCATATTTTATTGTTTTTTTCGTCGAAGTTTTTCAGACAATACAAGCAATACGCTAAATATGAGCTATCGCCAATCAGTGATACGTGATTGAATGCAAATAGATACTGAAACTGAAGTAGAATATCACACAAGAAATTAAAATAAAAATGAAAACAACACACAGAAACTGAGAATATAGAAGTAGACACATCAGCAAAAACAGAAACAATAAAAAAAAAAACACACACGTCATGTAGGTTAAAATAACCTAATTAATTAATTATAACATTAAAAATTAAATAATTATTTAATGTTGAATAAAGTTTTAATTTAAAATATTTAGATTCCAATCAGATTTAAACATTAATACAATCATTATCATTGACAAATGCTGTGTGAGATTCAAATATTCAATAGTAACTCGATTGTAAGATTAATTAATGGATATGTTTGGTTTGGGTGTCACGTCATCTTAACAGCGCATTCTCTCGGCCGTTGTATTCGTTTCGGTTTGGGTGACACGCGTCCTCTTAAGGCAGCAAAGAGGTCAGTTGTGGTGACCATTTGACTAGATTATCACTGGACGCTCGTGTGAATAAATTATTTTACGATATTTTTGGTTGTTCATTAATTTGTGTACGTTCAAGCGATCGGAGCTTACGACAATATAGGCACATATAACAATTATGTTAAAATAATGTCCTTACCGCCACAGAGTAATGATAATAAAAGGTCCTTACCGATCGACATCAACGAACTACAAGCGAGTCCGTCGTTTAAACGGCCGACAACACTTGTGAACTTATTGAACAATATTACATGCCAGTTAGAGACAGCAGCAGATAATCACCTAAAATCGGTAAAAAATAAAATTTCAGAATACCAACAGATCCAGAAAAATTTAATAGACCAACGTGAGGACATTGACCGTCAACTGAAAGAGTTAGCCAACCAAAAGAAATTGCTAGAGGAAAAATTGGAAACAACTAAGTCCGACATTGAGAAGAATAAAAACGAACTAAATAAACAACAACTGGAGATAGAAAAAACACTACTACGGCATGCTTATTCCAAATTCTGTTCAAAGTTGGTGTTTTCGGATCCGGAAAAAAGTGGTTTGTGGCAATTTACCGGCACTGAGTGCCCCGTGTGTTCGAATAAATACAAAGTCACGGTAAAACTAAGCAATTGCGAACATTTGATGTGTTTAAGCTGTTTAAAAACCATGTACGAACGAAACGCGTTGACATGTCCGGTGTGCCGACATAGATTCGCCGGCTACGAAATATTCGACCGGAACACACTGAAAACAACTTATGTTAGCAACTCGGACCACTACAAATCCTACAACAATTCACCGTCGGCAGCGGTAAGAATTAATAATAATCTCTAACTGAAAGCAGTGGCGTAAGCATAAAAATTCGCCCCAATGCGAAAAAGTTAAAGGGCCCCTTTCTTATTCGGTTTAAATATAAAATAATAAAACTAGATGTATATACCTATAGTATTTCGCCTTAATGGCTAGTGTATCATATTATAGTATTTTTTTATAACTACCTACCTATAAACATATATGTTTATAATTTATTAACAAATAACAGTTATACATTTTTAACAGTTAAAATTTAACTTTATGAGCTTTTAAATTCACTAAGTTATCGACATTTTGCGAAATGAGTTCTGCTTTTCCTCTTCTATATTTAACGACGCGGTATCAAAGAGGCATTATAATAAAAAAATAAGATATTATTGATTATTTTTTTTAAATTTTCATTTTTCATACTGGTTTGCACCCTACTGCAATCGTTAACATAATATTTAGATATTCTCTTTGATTTTTTCTTATTTTCAATTTTTAATAATACACTTGTTAGTTATTATAGGTAGGTATAGTAAAATTTTCGTCCTAGTTTTTCTCATATATATCTCCGATATAAGTTATGACATTTTTATGCGTCTTTTATTTTAACCACTATAAAAAACTGTCCAACGAGATAACGCGCCATATCTACGCACACAGACTGACGAGTGACAATCGATAGATTCGATAGAGGTTCCGTTTCCCCCTGTGGATGTACCAAAGACTGCAGATCGATCAGACGTTTAAATCGGTAGTCGCAACAACCTGTCGTCGTTGAGACGTGTCGCCATACATCGAAGAGCGTCGTCAATCAAACCATTGGGCGCGTTCTCTTCTCTCGCTGCAGAACAGAGTACAATAGGCCCTTCCAAAATTCTCCACACACGGACAATTATTGTAATATTATGTATCATGGTTTGTGGCAGTTGTACACGCCGTCTATTGTATTTTATAATTGTTATTATTATAATATTATCATTTAATCTTTTTTGTGTTATTATTTTGATATCAATAATATTATATTTATTAATGTGGTGAAAACCCCTTTAGATTAGTAAGCATATAAAACAAATAGAATAGTACCTAATATAAGCATTTTTTTTTTGTAAGCGACTGCGTCGCCAAGACAAGACGTGGAATAAGCAGAGTTAGTCGTGAATAAGTAACCGCGAACTGTGTAATACTGTGTTTTAAAATACTTTCTTAAATTAATTTAGTAATAAAAGTATTCTTTTTAATATACAGAATTTTCGTGTTGTGAATGAATAAACCCGTAAGATACGAACTCTTTTATACAATACATGTACTAATAGGACTTAACCGAAGTAGTACATAACAAATGTAATGAAATGTAATGTTGAATGTTCTAGTGTTCTTACATGAACATGATCGCCATAAAACAAAAAAGTTGTTATAAATTATAAAATAAATATAATGATGCGTTGCTTAATAATGAATGTTGAATATATTATGAAGATATAAAGGCAACTACACGTCTATGCATAATAATGTTATAATGTGGTAGGGCCGACAGATGACCAGACCGCATCAGGTGTCGTGTGTAAACGGCACGACCCTCTGCGACGACTTGGTCAGTTGAATTTTATTTCTTATAGTGTTTACGTGTTTTGCCGGGTGGTCAGATGATTGGGCCACTTAACAAGGTCCGATAGGATGTTTGTCAGATGACAGTATGACACGTCTACCCACTGACACACCTGACTAAATTATCCCGTCTGTCCGACCAGATCATATTGTGTGTAGTATACTTTCTTCTAAAATTAACAGCTCAGGATCACTGTAGGTATCTCGTGTTTCGTTCAATGTCCCTTGGCACCGTACACTCTCAACTGTTCCATTCCGTATTCCAATCTTATCCTCTAACTACTATAATGAATGTGTTGAAATCGGTAAACGGCGGCGAAAAGGTTGGCGGCGTGCAGACCATCTGCTGATTCAACTTGTGTTTTCTCGGGACGCTCTGATCTCTTGGCATGTGCGTTCGACGAGCTATTTTTGTACAGTGGCCGCGACCGAGTGCCGTACAAAACAATGCAGTTCAGTTCAACACTGATGCTTTTTAAATATTTTAAGCTATTTGAACTCATCGGCAGCCGATACTGAAATATCAAATAATTATGTGACTCCCTCGCAGGCGCCGCGTCAGGCCGCACCGCTAACAAAGTCACATCCGTGCGCAGTAGGTGGTTAGTGGCTACCGCCTGCCTGTACAGATTTCATTAATCAGTGGCGTATTTGAAGGGGGTGGGGGGTCATTAAGGACATTTGTTACTGAACCTCTTATTAACTTTTCAAATCTAACTGGGAAAGATGGAGACTTAGGAGTACACAACAAAAATAAGTAGGTAGGTATCATTTAAATATATATTCCATTCAAGTTGCTGATGATTTTTTGAACTCAAAAAAATTCAAAAAAATATGTGATTAATTTAATAAGCAATGAAAGATTATGTCAAGTTCTTAAAAATCAAAATAGACTAAAAACAGTCATAGATACAATCTATTTTATTTCTTAATCTCCAAAGTATTTAAGTATACCATTTAGAAACGGAGCCGTGTTAACCCTTTCATTGCTATGTAGGTATAAGGGGGCAAAGGGAGCAATTTTCCTCGGGCGCTTTAATTTTGTAAAAGTAAGGGGGCGCCTTTATTTGCTTTTAATATGTTACCTGTAACCCAAAATGAAATTTTGAGTCGGGGCGCTGAATTACTTGACACGGCTCTGTTTAGAGAGCATCGTGAAGAATAGTAATATTTTAGATGATAGTCGATAGTGTTTCTTCTGTTAACATGGGAAATTTTCGTAAACTTCTAAAATATAAAATACCTACTTATTACTTTATGGTGATTTTATTTTAAAAAATCATTTAGGTAATAACAACTCATTCAAAAACAACATATATATTAGCCCTGTAGTCCAAAATGATTGAATAGATTGTTGTAAACAAATAATAACCAAAAAAAATTTACAAGAGGTAAAAAAACCTAAATATTAGGTACCGTATTTCGTATTTTGTTTGACAAAACTACAGATATGAGTCATGTTTAAATTTTTTTTATATAATATAATATCTACTATCATTGTTTGCTTGCCTGTTTCTGTTGCCTCTGCTGAGCGTAGTTTTTTGACACCAACTACCAAGAAGGTTTGTTCATAGTTATTTGATATTTCATTAAATTTAAACTAATATAATACGACATTTACATTTATTTTGTTGTACTAATAAGTTTAATCACTTTTATTAGCTTAACTACATTGCCACTTATTCTAACATTTCTTACTGCATACATATTACATTAAGCAATATTTCACTTTAAATTTTAAGTCATTAATAAAGAAAAACATCAAAAGATTACTTATTATATAACAAAGTTATGTTCTGCCTTATAACATGACCACATGTCCACATATCATTGATAATTTCTAAGTACCTTGTCGTATACCCACCTTTCATTGTGATATACCATATACCTCTGTCTTACTGTTTAGGCTTTCAATCCTCAACGACCATAAATCAACCGGTTTCAGATCGGATTGAAATGATACAATAGAACCGCGTGGCTACTCAAACAAAAACGAAAACACAATTTATTAAAATAAAACAAACACAAACGCTCGTGTCGTCCTTATGTGTTTCGTCGGATATCTCGACGAACATGGGCTGACCCCGGCTCCCGTTTGTTGGCTAACTATAGAAGTTTGAATTAGTGTCTTATAACTTAACCAAATAAAATTAAAATAAAAAAATTGAGTATTGCATTCAAATTTCCGTATATTGTAACAGTGAGAAATTTTTGTATTTTGTCTCCTCCCCCCTGAAAAATAATACCAAATACGCCATTGTCTCATTTTGAACAGACTTAACTCTCCAATCATTCGTCTTTTGCGCATTGCCAAATGCCAATTTCTCTTTCTTCCTCAAAAATTTCTAACATTTGAGTCTAGTTTCCTTGAAGCTTTAAGTTATTGAGATTTCAAAAAATATACTTAGAAAAATTGAAAATTCCAGTCGTCTATAAATAGCTAAAAAAAGCCAAAATATTTTGAAAATTTAACTGTATATAGATAACACTAATATAAATATTTGGTAAAAATTTCAAGTATTTATAGTGGTTAGTTTTTGAATTACAACCATATAAAAAAAAAATCGATTTTGTCATAAACTGGTTTTGTGTAAAAATCCCGTTTTTGCCATCACTTTTTTTTTTTAAACTGTTAGAAAATTCTTACTTTTAATCTCTATAATGTACCAAGGATATTAACTATGCCATCGGAAACCACCAATGAGGCCTGAAGTTTAAAATTGAAGCATTATTTCGACAAGTAATGCTGCACAGTGTACAGCTAGTGTACACAGACACAAAAACAAAAAAACCAACACACATCATTATAAAATCCATACATTCATCACTTTGAACAGAATCTAAAATAAACAGATAAATAAAAATAATATTAGTGTAAGTGTGTGTATTGTATTTCAATAAAAATTAATATATTGGTTAATTTTTAAATGTCTTCAAAAATAGAAATATTCACATTGCTAATGTGTTTTCATGTTGAAAGTGTTTAGATTGTATCTTTATTAATTCAAAATTCAAATTATTGTAATTAAACTGGCAACTGCAATAGTGTGAAGTGTGAAAACAATATTTTAGTAGTCACCTATTTAATGGAATAAATTATATAAGCGGTGTAATCAACTTATTAAAAGTCAAATTAAATATTTCGGTAACAACTTTAATTCCATAATTGAATTAAATTTTTACTAGTTTTATTCAAATTATATATGAATATATTTTTTATAAAATACAAATTTTCTTGATTGATTTTAAAACTTAAATTTTAAGTTCAGTCAAGAAAATTAGAAGTACACTCAATAAAAATATTTAGATGTTAATCACTGGATAATTGATAATACCATCTAGTTATAATTAAGTATTATTAATTTAATTTTGATTCAGAGAAACCTAGATTCGCCTTGAGAAAACCTATTATTCAGCTGACTGGCTTTTTTCAATATTGATTGTTTCTGAGCATCATCAAATTTGTTACATTGCAGATCAATTTCCCTACTAAATGGTCTTCTTTCTGCAGGTTCTTCTTTAAGTTTTTCCTAAAAAAAAAATTACAAACCATTACGTTTGTACATTCTAAATATGATTTCATTTAAGTTTCCTGATGTTATAAATTACTAAACTAGTCACATTTTGAATAGTTAATAATTAGCTTACTAACTGAACAGTTAGATTTAATTTTTGACCAGCAAGTAGCATACTCTATGATCATTGAAAGTAGAATTATAAAAATATAATTCATTAGTTAGATACCTATATATATTTAATTTACCTTTTCCTTTTTTTGTTTTTTTAGTTTTTCTTGGTGCATTTCTAATAATGAATAGGGTTTCCTTTTTACTGAAGTTTCTGCCAGTTTTTCCATTTCCTCATCACGTTTTTGAATTGCAATCAGTTTCAATGCTTCCAGATCAGTTTCACCAGCAGATTTTGGTTCTTGAACTTTACGTTGTTTGTCTGACGGTGTGTCAGTCCATTCCGATCGGTTACTCATGTCGGGAGCCTCTCGTTTTCTGAACTGCCTTGCCCCTAAACCTAGATTGGCGGCTTTTTCTGGTGGTAACTCTAACATCCATTTTTCTCGAACTGTTTCTTGTTTGACGTCATCATATACCTACAAGGAAGTAATAGCGTTAGTTCATTTCAAACGGTCAAAACAGAGTGTGCTTACAATTAATATTATGTTTATGCAAGTAAATAAACTGTACAAACTTCTCCAGCAAATTTTCGCTTCATATACTCGGCTCGCAGTTCTAATTGCTTCTGTATGAACAGTTGTTCGGAATCGGAAGTTATCAGCTCGGCAGGCAATGGACCAAAACCCGAAATTTCGTCGTCGATCTGCTGGGCAGTCTCTTCTAATTTGAAATCTAAAGGCAACGACGGTCCTGGAGCACGTTTCTGCGGCACCAGATGTGGTGGTAAGCTGGGTCCATACGAGTGGTTAGGTTCACCGGCCCCAGGACTTGGTGAAACGGTCTCGTTGTGTTTGCCACCTATGGTGCTGGACAAGCCGGGTGGCAGAATCGGTCCAATGTGTTTGTCACCGACAGTGCTGGACATACCGAGTGGCAGAATCGGTCCGATATGTTTAGCTGCTGCGGTGTCTCTCGACTCGTCCGCGGTCGGCGCAGATTTCGGACGCATGTCGCTCTTGAGCGGAACGATCGGAACATGATATTCGTGTTCATCCTTCGATTTGTGTTTGTTCTTTGAATGTTTGTGTTTCTTGTGCTTTTTGTGTTCTTTTCCCATAGTCGTCGTTGTCGGTGCATGCAAACCGATTACTGCAACGTTTACCGAGTTCTACGTTCTGGTGATCCGAAAATTGCAGTCAAAACGAAACATTAAGTATTAAATATAATAATATTATATTAGACGAAACGAGCGGATTTAAAATTTTCAAAAAACCAAATGTAAACAATAAATGTCGATAACTTACTTACTGATGTGTGATAACTGATAAGGTATAAGTGATAACAAAACGCTTATAAACAACGCAAACAATCTTTATAGTTTCCCGCGTCATTGAACATCATTTTAATTCCCAAAAATTCGAATTTCGAGTACCTACCTATTCAGTGTTAGACGTTAGTGTGTTATTATTAATTAATATTTATAATGTATAGTTATTGTCATTTGTCTTCCATAGTTACATTATAAGCTGCAGTTCACACATTACAAAATGTAACTCAATTAAATTACTTTAGATATAAACTATTATTAATTATTGTTTATTGTATTGTTTTCGTTCGAATTGTCTGTGCTCTTGCTTAAAATAAAACTACCTTATGTCTTGTCCGAATGCGGAATGACTGCTTTTTACTATCACTATTACTAATAGTTTTTATTTTTTGAAATGGGAACTTATATGCTTAACTTTCTCTAAAATGGAACATTTCTAGTCCATGGGCGAATAGGCCTATCAGGAACCGTCTGGAAACCAAGCATTTCCCGGTGGGCCCCCGTTTCGTATTTCGGCAATGGGAGTATGGGACCCTTTAATGTTATGAATAAAATTAGAAATTTTAAATATAAAATAAATAACAAATATATAATATAAGAACTATTTCAAACTTAAAATTTTATTTTAAGATTTTACACGCTAACGCGAGTTTTATGTAAATTTATATTTTTTTTTTTTTGTGCAAATAAAATTCATGGTTGTGACTGGTAAGGTGGGTCACAACTCATTTACTCACAAATATGTTGTTGTAGATACTTTTTTTTACATTTGGAGGCCCCTTTTAAAAATGTCCAAGTAAGCCAAAAATGGCCTATCCACCCATGAATTTTCTACTTTGTCGGGCGCCCATTTTTTTTACGTTTTTTTAAAATCCTCAATTTTAAGCATTTTACAAAATTTGGCGCCAAAAAAAAAAAAAAATTAACGCAAATCATTAGTTTTTAAGTTACATCCCTAGTAAATATAAGTATTTCATTGTAGTTTTTGAATATGCCTAAATAAGTAATTTGACACAATTCGATTGTCATTTAAATTGTGGTGCAGTGGTCGTATTGGTTAAAAAAATAAAAATAAATGCACCGGAAGTCCAAGCTTGGTCACTCGATCGCTACGCTCGCTCGGACATTTAAATCAAAAATATCCCTCGGTTGGCTGTGAAACACCACCACCTCAAGTACCTACCTAGATTCCACCGTGAACATTGAACAATGTATAATACATACCACGATTAAAGATATCTTAAATCGTGATACATAGTACCAAAGAACAAGTACATGTACATAGGTACCTACCTATTATTTTTATCTTAACGACATATTTTATTAAGATAATATAACAAATAACAAATGTATTTTTAGCAAAAACAACTGAATTATAAGATTACAAAGATATCTAAAAGTTAAAACCACTTAAAACCTATTACCTAAACGTTTCAGTATTGCACTAATTGTTATACAAGAAACCAGTGTTTTTTCTAATATTTTAACTTAAATTTTCTGTTAACAATATATTTATACAATACAATGAGTATCAAAAGTTTAATTTTATATGACGTAAAAGAATTGTCTCTTCAAAACATAGGATTGGCTATTATAGAAATTCATAATAGAGCATAAGATGACTTTAACACGCGATGAAGCGTCTCTGGATAAATTCAAATGGAAATGCAGGGAAAAACAAACTAAAAAAAAATAAAACTTGCAACTACATATGTATAGGTAAATATTAAACTAAATTAAACACCATATTATATTTACTAAAATTAAAACTAAACTAAATTAAAATAGATAATTTATAGCATGTCGTTGAGGAAAAATACATTTTTTGCAAAGTCCCACTTGCCATTATTAGACATTTGTGGTTTCGTGAATTTGTGGGTGATGAGTTGCTCCTTCCCAGTACTCCAACTACAGTTGAGGCTGACAAATCAAACCATCGTAGACTGGGCATCATTCGGTGGAGAAGTTGTTTATGATTATATGATTGTTCGTAAGTTAATGGTTGGTGGTCATGGGCATATCGTCGAAATCGACTAGTCAAAATTTGGTAAACGGGAACACCGTGTCGAGGGACAATGGGTGTTTGGCTGTTATAAACGAGAAACAGGAAACTGCTTTATGGTTTCTGTTGAAAATCGCACCGCTGACACACTATTAAAAATAATAAAAGATTTGATGAACTTGGTACTACTATGATTTCGGATTGTTGGAAGGTATTTCTATAATAGTAAACTTGTAAAGACATAAACTCTTACTTACCTAATTTTAGGCTTATAAGTTATAACTTACAACACTTTGAACAACGAAGGCTAAGTTCACTTAATGGTGAATCACAGCCTTCATTTCAAGAATACCGATACAGGAGTTCACTCAAATACAATAGAAAGCTCATGAAGACACGCTAAAGCTTCCATATCTCCAATACTGCTGAAAGAAAGAGTTTTATGTGGGCTACCTAGCCAAATACATGTTTTTGGAAAAATGTTGGACCTTTAAACTAGTGCTTAACCCCATTCTTATAATGCACTTCTTATTTTGAGTTCTCTGTTCTCCACATTCTAATAATCCTATTCAACATTTGTAGTTAAAAATGTATCGAACCTTGAAAATACATAATTTATTGTAAACTTTTACTCTACTTAATTAGTACTTTGTGTTTTTGTTTAATACTGTATAACTCACTTTCACAAATACATTTTAAAGGCGTGTCAATTTTTTTCTTATTTCTTATCTATTAAACACCCCAATTTCTATATTGTTTTATGGGTTATGGTCTCTTGCTAATGAAGATCTCAAATTTACTAATGAGATTAGATTCAACTGAGTCTTCTCTTATTATTATTTATTTTAAAACTATATTGTAATATCGAATGAACTTACAACTATATATATTTGAGTCTTGCGATATTTATGGTTATTAATAATAATTATTGATTATTTGTGTACAAGGTGAATATGTGCTAGCGAATAGGAAATAGCTAAATAAAATCTATAACATGACAATACCACATATGGAGATATTTTATAAATATTATCTTAGCACGAATAAAAAACAAAAAATATTAATATAGGTTTATTTGAAAAATGATATATTTATTTATTTATACTTAATATAGTTAACATTTTGATTAACCTCAATTGTTGATTAATCATACTAAAATTGGAGGTACCTAATTAGTAATTAATAAATAATAATAATAGTTTTTACATCAACAAATAATTTTAAATAATATATATGTGTAACTTACAAAATAATTAAAATTAATTATGTTTTTCAAAAATTCAATTAACAAAAATATAAACATCTATTTAAAGTTTTAACATTTATTCATCTCTGGTCAGATGATCAGGACATAATGACTCATTATTGGGACTTTGTACTTCTTCGCTGGAAGAGCTCTGATTAATTTCCCAATTATCTATAATAATAAAAAAATACAATGAAATACAACAAATAAAGATAAAATCAGAATTGATTTATGTAATTTTAATATTTTTTTAATACTGTGTTGCATAAAGCAGGTAGAAATAAGCAATTATTGAATAAATAAAAATCAATTACCTATATAGGCGTTGTCTACAAAAACTGAATTGATTAAATCTTCAAGATCATCAGATATATCTGACATATCTAAAAACCTTACGATCAAATAAAAATATTAATGTTTAACATAGTAATGGTCTGATTGTAAATATAATTTACCTATTTGAGAAATTTGGATTTGTTGTTTCTTGAGTTACAGGTTGTTCGTTTTTCTGTAAACATAATAGCAGTGTTATAAACTTATAATAAAAATCAATAACTATTTTTACATTACTTACATTTTGTATAGGGTTATCGGGGTTATAAAATTCACGAACTATTGTAGTTTGGTGAGGCAAATCATCAAGTCTATTTTCAGATATTCTTAAGTTTATTGGATCTGATGAACTTGCCAACTCATTAGAAGATTCTGAAAGTTAAAACATCAAATTATTATTGTAAAGAATATATTTTAAAATTATTCAGTGTTTTAAGGTGAGATTTATTGATTTAGTAACTATAATAATACTAGATTTTATTTAGTCTGGTATTCATATTAAGGTTTATTAAATATATTTGATCATGTATTTTTTATAGTTTTTAATAGTATTAAATACAATACAGTAAATAAACAATAGTATACTGTATCTAAACATTTTTTTCTTTGGTACCTTTTTTTTTTTATAAAGACCTAAACAACTACATAACTATAAAAATGAACATGAACATTGACATATAAAGGACATCACAACCCTAAAAACAAGTCTTTTCAACCAAATAATGAACACTAAATGAAAGAAGAGAATCTTGTCTAGATAATTTGATCACATGTTCATGAAATCGTAATCATTAACTAATGTTAAACTTCATTAAAATTAGTAAAATTTTGTAAATATCTTGGTATTAAAATGTGCCATAACCTTAAATACTACATAAAGTATATAAAATATAAAAAGGCAAAATAAAACTAAGAAAAATAATTGGTATTTTTAAAAATTTATCTATTTTACTAGAAATTAAGAAAATTAAAATAGTATACCAAGCATTAGTAGAATCAAAAATTAATTATGACATTACCATTTGGACTGGTGGCTATAATACAACTCTAACTCGGTTAAAAATAATACAAAATAGAATATCAATTATTTTTAAAAAGAATCATTTATATCACACAGAATATCTATACAAAGAATTAAATGTACTACTAATAAACAAATTGTTCTACAAAGCATCTGTAATTTATATAATTTAAAAAACCTAACGGCTTGTATCAAACATAATTATAACACGAGAAAGTTATTAAATACAACTGTACCATTAATACACAAAAAACTAATTTAATCAACTTATAAATAGGACCAAAAAGATATGATATGTTACCATAAGACATAAAAACAACCTAATCCTTTAATAGTTTTAAAAAATATCGCTAATTGGCTTTAAAGTTTATAAAACTTTAAATATTGTAATATACAATATACTTTTAATCTACTTGCTTACAATATAATGTATCTTATTAGTAACCTACCTATTATAAACAGTGTACTACTAAAATTATACATAAATTAAAATGCAGATTGTATTAACATAAATGTTTCTATTAAATAAATAATGTTAACTGTGAACTCATGTTCCCCCTCCCCCCTGGAACCTATTCAATTTCATTACTCTATGGTGAGGCTCATTACCTTTTTGAGGAAGTAAACAATAATAATAATAATACGCATGCAGATATGCCATTAAACAATGTGTTATACATACAAATTTGATTAACAAGTTATAAATATCAAACTAATACAAACAAGTTATAAATAATAATTAAATTAATTAGTGTCAATTCAATTTTAAAATATCTAATATTTATAAATTATTATATTATTTGACGGTAAATAATTATTCAAATTAGCAATTACTAGTTTTTATAATTCGTCCAGTTCATCTTGGCCATCAGCTAATATCACGAGTAATAGGTCACCCAAATATTAATAGCCTTATATCAATATGATATAGTTTCTGAATTCCTGATTTTTAATACTTAATAGTAGCCGATGGCCAA
The DNA here is from genome assembly GCA_009835225.1 of Aphis craccivora. Taxonomy (NCBI): domain Eukaryota; kingdom Metazoa; phylum Arthropoda; class Insecta; order Hemiptera; family Aphididae; genus Aphis; species Aphis craccivora. Next base: position 50,375 of record VUJU01000868.1, read on the forward strand.
GATATATTGGATGCGTTATAAATGAAATTATGAAACAATGTGTTTTTGAATAATAAACAACTTGAGTATTAAATTTTTAATAAAAACTTGAAATTAGCCTACCTGGTTGAGAATTACGCATAGCATTTTCCAATTTTTTCAAGCGAAATCTAGTAGTTAAAATAATAAATAATTTAAGCATTAATTAAAAAAAATGAATGATTACTATTTTAATACTGGGTTAGTAAACAATCATTTATAAAATTTTAAAATTACTTTGCTTCAGTTATTTCATATTGAATTTTATTAACCATTTGTGAATTTTCAAAAGTTCCTAATAAAAAATGAAAATTATAGCATCAATATGTATATTGATACAAAAAAAAAAATTAATTGTTGAAGGTGTAAAATGTAAATTAACTAGCACTCACTTAATTTGTTAGGTGAATTCAATTGATTTTCTCCTACTTTTCTTAAACAATTTTCCAAACGAAAATCTAAAAAATAATAGTTTTTGTAAAATTGTAATTTATAAACAAAAATTAAATTGAGAAATGATAATTAACAAACCTGATGGACTTGCATGTTCAATATTGTCTAGAGCGATGTTGTTGACATTATTCATATGAATAGGATTGGGTCTATCTGGGTTCTAAAATCAAAACAAATTGAAATAGTAGGTTTTGCATACTATAATATTGTATAAGCTGTAAGAGCAACAAATAATTTACATCTGATTCTTCGAAAAGGCGACTAAGTCTCTCAAACATAGATTGCGCAGTTTCGCCTTGAAAACGATTTTGGAATTCATTATCATATAGAGTTTGTATTGATAATGGAGGATGAATCATATTAGAAGCAGTGTCACACGATGCTCCTTGAACTTCTTGGTCTTTGATTGGACTCTTAAGATGTCTAAATCAAATATTTAATCGTTAGTCAATGGTTATTACATGTGCTTAAATTATTTTATTCATAAATTAAATAACAAATAGGATAACAAAATGTAACTTAATACAGATTATTTTTGAGTGGTGTACATACCCCAGAAGAGAGTGTACAATCTACCATCTCCATTTGATTTTTTATAAATATATATACCTTTTTTTTTTTTTAATAAACCCAACAAAGGATATGTCACTGCTATTCTTACCCGGTTGCTTCTGCACATTCAAATTCATCCAACAATGATTGTATTTTAATTTTAAGTTTTTTCTTTGGACTTGGAATTTCTTTACTAATAGGTTTAACTTTAGCAGGCATTTTCTATAAAAATATCAAATGTTTATAAATAGCAAAATATTTCAATTACTTAATAATGTATTTACATACTTAAGTATAAGTATATACAAGCAGTAAAAAATACCTGTTTCAATTCTTCAAATTGCTGCAAGAGTACAGATCTCTCAAGTTCTAATTTAGACAAATACCATTGTTGCTCTCTACATTTTTGATAGTAAGTAGGAGGTCGAACACTAAATCTGTTTGAAAATTAAAAATAATAAGTTAAAGAAAAAAAAAAAATTAAAATTACTGACTTTAAAATTAATGTATCTTCTTGTAAAAATCCTTCATTAATTAATAAATCGAGTCTAAAAAATCTATTATATCCCCAACATTCTCCAATTTCAAAATCTGATGTGAATTCTCTGAGCACATTTTTAGATTTATCATTGATTTGTTCATTTAGTTGATTAACCATTTCAATACGATAATCATATCTAAAAAAAAAAAAAAAAATAATATTTAAATATTTATTTATTGTAGAAATAATTACTTTTGATTCAAAATAAGTTAACAGAATATATTCATGATATTTTCTTGCAGACTTAACAGTAAATATGAAAATAAATGACTAACCTAGATACTCCAGCTGGCCCTGATGTTAGCTCCAAAAACACTGATAAATATCTATCTCTTACGATACCATTACCATTAGGGTATACTTTAAGTCTCCAGCTGACACCATTGCAACCAATTGGAAGAGAATAGATGGGTTCTGACTGAATCATTTTGTCAGAAAATGATTTAATTATTAAATTACCACCTTCAAACTTTGGTATAACTTCGCTAATAATTAAAAGTAAGTAAATAAATATTTATTTTATTTAAAACATAAAATAACTTACCTATGAAAATCTGGATACACTGACATAAGGACTGGGGATTGTTTATTTTGCATTGCTGAAATAGTTCTTTTAAATCTTGGAGCGTTACTAATTAACTGTGACATTGGCATCCGAGATACTTCTAGATCACAATCATGCAAAAATTCCTCTATTTGTTCGGATTCATTAACTAGATGATTTTTTTGAGATAATAAAGTAGTAAGTTTGTTATTGAGATCTTTTTCTAAATCAATCATCATACACTCCACAGCTGTGCGTATTTCCCGAACTTTTTGCTCTTTGGCTTGTTGTACTAGTTTAATATTTTTATCCTAAAAATTAATATAGTAATTAAAGAAATGCATTTTTTTTTTTAACTACATTATTACTTAATTATATTATGGTTATGAAAGATAATGTACCAGATATTATCTACTTATATTGTTAATATCAGGTAAGGCATAAAATATTACCACAGAATAGAATAATATTACTGAGCTACAGATTTTCTGGACAAAATAGAAAGATTTCATGAAGTCTTTATTTTAATATTTTAAGTTTAAATCAGTAAAAAAATTGATTCGATTTAGTTTATACACTACCAACAACTTTGCACAAATAAATCCTTCAGTTCAATATAGTATCTTAAAACATAGGTACATATTCAAAAATAATACTTGAAAAGTGCTAAACTGCTAAGATTAATTAATTTAATGATTAAATAATTGGCATACAAATCTAAATGAAGACCTCAATATATTTTTTAAAAAAAACCAGATATACCATACACGCCTATTAAACATTAAAAAAAATTGTGATTTTTAAACTGTAATTACTAGTTAAATTTAAATACATACAAGTTCCTTAATGTCTTTCTTGATCATTTCTTCTTTTGTTTTAAGGTTGTCACAACTTTCACCCAGTTGTGCTATTGTTTCATTATAGATATCTTCAATAGGTCGAAATGAATGGCCATTATGTGCTGAATTGTCAAATAGAGCACATCGATGACAGATAGTTGAATTGCATGAAATGCAAAATACAGACAATTGTTCGTTATGAGTTTCACATCTAACATAAAATTAAATTTTAAATTTTAAATAATTTTTTATTGGTAGAAGTAACTTTTTTGTTAACTACCTTTGTTCTTGGCTCTGCCTAATACTTCCTACATTGACAGTACTGTTTAAACAATCAAGTTGTTCGGATAAATCTTCAACCCATCTACAGTTGACAATTTCGTGTAAATGTAATGTAGCTCTACAATGTGGACATTGAGATCGTTGTTCGGTAAGCCATCGACGCATACAAGAGTAACAACATAATTTTGAACAATGTGGACACAAATGTGCATCTTGTATTTTCTCCATACAAATAAAACATTTGAATGTTTCTAGTAGAGTCTTGAAATTAAAAATTGTTTTTATTGTTAAATAATTAATAATGTAATGTAGGTAATTTAAATCAATTAAACATTTATTTTATTACACATCAATTATGAATTGATATAAAGAGATACATTATAATTCTATAGAGAATCCATAATCAGTATTCTTTCCTTCAAATAGATTTAATTATAGAGTAAATATCCAAATTAAATCATATTAATAAAATGAACAGTTTTATAGCCCTGTTATTTGAATAGCTTGACAGTAAATCAATTAGATTTTTTATTTTCACTTTTGGTGCTTTTCCCACATCCAGAGTTCCAGATAAATATTAATATAGGTAGTTTTAAAAATCCTAATAAATAATTGTACACGAATAGGTAGACATTGAAAGAAATTAACAGTCAAATTATTTATTTTTTTAAACTCAACTTAGAAATTGAATACTATCAAGGTGGTGTTTATTAATTATTAGAGTTTAAATTAAAAATATCTACTATAATATAGTAGGTCATAACCAGTTTTGTGGTACATTGGACTATTGACCCACAAACGAAATAAATAATAACATTAGCATTAAGCTCTATGCAAAAATGAAACTCTTTTTAGGTAAATATTACAGTAAGATGAAATAATATGGAAAATTTGAAATTAATATACCTGTAAATATTCCGGATTGGGTGCCACGGCCATTTCGGTGTTAGAAATTCTATTCAACGGGTAGGCTGTAGATTATTCTATCGACAATTTAGTCGTACCTTTAACGTTTCTCGACTACCACTGAGTACCAGAGACGGAGCAATTATAACAATAGGCAATATCATAATGTATATTGTTATTAAATTAATTGATTATTAATAAAACGATTTATCATTGTGGTGTCGTATATTATGGCGTTTCGCCCGGACGCCGTCCACTTACGAACCGTATTTTTATTTTTAAATTAGAGAATACCGGTTAACCGCGTAGGAATGACCGACACGTAACTATCGGATCGGAACATTCTGAACGGGGGAATGCCATCTGAACCCGAAACCAGAATTATTGTACGTTTATTATCGATACATTATTATTATATACCTATATCTGTGTATCCACGATAGACATAAGTAAATACGACCAGACGACCAGTCGTACGACGACCGACGAGAAAATAATCAATCGTCGTCATATGACTGATAAAAATAAAAAAATTATCCCTGGTATCACAATATTCACTGGCACAGTTGTAACGTCGAGGGTTCTCAAAATGCGGGTTCGAAACGTAAATCGAGTACACCCGCATGAATATTGCGCCAAAACACAAACCTAGATACTACCTACTTAATATAAATATAATATTATGTTAAGACCATACTACCAATTACCATAGAGGCATCAGGCATAGAGCCACGATAGCGGAGTATATATACATAATATATACCTAATACCAATAATACACCCACATAAACTAAGTTATTACTAAAGTTATGACTAGAAATAGGATGTTGATGACCTAAAAAAAGCATCAAAAATAAAAAAATATAGAAAATGACCTACACATTTTACAATTAATGTGCCAATCAATATGACTATAATTTAATCTTGTTAATCGGATAATAAGATTTATTCCATACAATTTAATTAATATAATACTCAGTAAAGGTAAATGTATATGGCCGGCATATGTGTGTAATAATAATAAGTAGGTACTAATAACTATAAGTTATAATATATTAGTAAATAACTTAATAATTAATAACTAAAAGGTAATAAGTAATAAATAGGGCTCAGACTTTAAAATAAAATGAACAACACAAAAGCACACGATTGATTAAAAATGCAAAAAAAGGCATATTATTTATTTTTAAAAAAAGTAAAAAAAAAAAGTATGACTACGACCAAAAATTAACATGAACCGATGAACTAATTATTAAAATGAGTACATAACAAAATTTTAATGAAAACAATAATAATCCAATACACGGTCTCAGAAGACCATAATCTTATATTTCAATATAAGCATTTAGACCGCACATTCTAGGTTTTTACAATATGTATTATTAATTAATTTGTTTTTATTACAATAGCATACGAAACATCTATAAATTCCACAGCTGGAATAATTTTAAAAAAAGCAAAAAAAAAAAAAAAAATTGGTTTATTTGGAATCAGAATGACGTGAAACGAATTTTAAAATCCGAGCCCTAGTAATAATAGTAACAATCCATCATAAGATGTTACAACAAAAACCAAACAATAGGTAATAACAAAAAAACTGTTTTTCTAAATAAATTTCCTTAAAATATAAAATTTGAGAAAAATGTCTCATAATGTATAAAAGCTATAAAAGCTTATTAACAATGATCTATAATATGAAAAAATGCAAAACAAAATTAGTATATTTTGAATCAAAGGATCACGAAAAGAATTTTAAGCGCCAAAATTAGAATTGTAACGGATTAAAAAAAAAAAAATCATCAAGATCTTATATCTAAAGTTATTAGCTATATATGGCTATACAATATGATATAAATTACTTAAAATAAGGTATATCCGTCAATGGATAAAAGTATAAAACTCTTGTAGTTGTCGACTAAAGTAGGTATAAATAATAGTCTAATAAATTGCAAAAGATACTTTTTAAAAGTATTTCATTAAGTAATAAGTACAAAACAAAGTACAATCGATAAAAAAACAATTTTTGAAAGTATAAGAATACAAGTAACACACTAACACATACGTACCTACTAATGAACAGTAGCGTCACGAGCTTATTTTTTTGGAGCGATTGCCCAAAAAATTTTAGGTGGGTATAGGTAATATTGTGAGATCATAACAATATATTTGAATTTAACTATCATTCTAATGTATAAATATACTTATATAAATATTATAAATAATATAATGTAATATTTTAAATATTTAATATATTGGAATATCGGCAGGTTGTTTATAAGTAGGTGGGTGGGTAATATTGTTACATTGTAACATAACAATGAAAATACGTCGTAGTATCATATAGAACAATAATAATATTGAAGATCTCTGAATTTAACATCAAATAAATTACAAAATAAGGTTTTTTTGAAAAAATCACATTATGTAAATTACTTAGTGAAAAATTAAGTTTTCAGACTCAAAATTTAACATCTATAATCTACTGCGATGCCTTCTTAATGTACTCGTACATGCATGAAAAATTAAAAACTGTCAATTTTTTTTTTCTTATTCAGTAAACAGCCACTTGTTGTCAGTTTTTCCAAAAAAAACTAGTTTTTAGTATTTTTCACAGTGTTAAATTCATGCCATCATTTCACAAACGTACTAACCACATTGAAATACGTGATAGTATCATATGGAACAATAATAATATTGAATATATTCGAATTTACAAAAACGACAAAATACCGTTTTTTTGAAAAAATCACATTTTGTATAATACTTGGTGAAGGATTAAGTTTTCAGACTCACTATTCCACATCTATATGATCTAATGCGATGCCTTATTATTATACATGCATAAAAACGTAATAAATGTCAAATTTTTTTTTCTTATTCGGTCCACAGCCACTTGTTGACAGTTATTTAAAAAAAAAAAACTAGTTTTTCGTACTTTTCACAGTGTAAAATGCATGCCTTCATTTCACAAACACACTACACACATTGAAAAAACGTGGTAGTATCATTTGGAACAATAATTATATTGAATATTTTCGAATTTAATGTCAAAAATGACAAAATACACTTTTTTTTAAAAAATCAGATTATGTGGAGTACGTGGTGAAGGATTAAGTTTTCTGACTCGAAATTCAACATCTATGATCTAATGCGATGCCTTATTATAGTACATGCATAAAAACGTAATAAATGTCAAAATTTTTTTTTTATTCGGTCCACAGCCACTTGTTGTCAGTTTTTTTAAAAAAAAAATACTAGTTTTTCGTATTTATCACAGTGTATAATTCAAACTTCATTGGTTTTTATGGGTGGGTGGTTAGTTAGGTTACTTCAATGTTTGCCCTTTTGAAATAAATGTTTTTGACGCCACTGCTTATGAATTATAATACTAACTTATACATGTAAAAAAATATTCAAATATACATACTATTGATTATTAAAAAAAAAATCAACAACATTATAAGTTATGTATTTGTATATACTACGCGGATTATGGTATTATAATACCTACTTAAGTTTCTTTCTTTTTCTTATTTCTTAAAATAAAAATTATGTTGTTTTTTTAATCATTACACGTATATGTCTAAATGTCTAAATGTACTATCTATAGAGATAGACAGATGTAATATATTACCAATTCGAATATCTGCTTCACCATTTGAATGAGCAAAAACTCTAGAGTTTAGGACATATATCCACAACTCACAAGTTTTACCCTACCTATCACACGACTTGCAATGTACACTTAATTAATTTCGCACATCCCATTATGGTATGAATATAATTAGTTTACACAAATGAGACATAAAAAATTATCTTAAATGTAATTTCGGAGCAAGAAAGCAGACTATTGATTATATTTGCAAGAATATTATTGCTTGGGTTCAAGGATATAGAGTAGATTGTCTTACAACCTCAACCGAATTTTGATACCAAATATTTGTTGATTTTTATTAGCTTCAGTGACTAATAGAATATTTGGTTTGGGAATAATATTTTGCCAGTTCTCAAATTTGTATCGTTCTGAGTGATTTTTTAGAGTGTAAATCGTAAATGCATACTTATTTCAAAATTCAAAGTTAAGCTAAAAAGAACGTATTGATTTACGCAATAAGAACAACATTTACGTAAATTAAAAAATATTTAGCAATACAGTTTTTTACCTGATAAATCATTTTAAATTTGAATAATGTCTACATCATCGAATAGTATTATTGATGTTAGCTTATTTTTCTTTACAGTAATTAGAAGGAGTGCCTTTAATTATTATTTGTATGCATAACCCGCGCCCAATAACTAAAGTTCGAACTTTTCAGGAATAGCCTCAATGGGAAATACAAATTTGACATTCTTTACGTTTTTTCGCATGTAAAATCTTAAGTCATTGCATTAGATCATAGGTATATCGTATATTTATTTAAAGTATATTTGTCGGAATAGAATTAGCTCAATAACATATATTTGTTCAAAACAATAGCCAATAAATATTTAAACATAAATCAAGAGAAGCAATAAGTACTTATATTTGTTATTTTTAGATAAAGCTATTTCTTAAATACTAAAGTTAAGTATTTTGTACGGATGCATAGGGGAAGGATGATGTAAGTATTTAGATAAATACAACGTCTACAGAATACAACTGTGATCTGATTTAAAACATATTATTATGTAATGTATAGGTATTAAATCAATAGGTATTCAATAGTTTTATATAATAATAATAATAATCATATAATATATTATACAGGTACTGAGGTACACTTTGACTTTTTATATCATAATTTTTCTTTTTATTAAATAAATAATCAAAAACGCTTCATGTTCTGTAACCACCCATAAACGTCGATCGCATGTTTATTATTTTGCACTTGATTTTCTAAGTGTTTATAAGTAATAATAATAATAAACTAATGATTGTATTTAATGATATAACTTGATACCAATTAAATGGGTTGTGATTTATTTAGTGACAGTTCTATATCTAATTATTTTACGCTTCTTTGTACTTAATCATATTCATTGATCGATAGGTTTACCTATAATTAGCCCACATTCGGTAATTGCCGATATTTTTTATTTATTGCTCAATATTTAATTTTCCCTGTATATATGTATATCTTTAATTACAAAAATTGATTCACTGCAGTCGTTCATAATAATTTATATTTTTTGTCATATAGTATTATTTAGGTACGATAAACTCATTGATAAAGAATATAGATCATATTATGTATAATATATTATTCTGTTTCTTTCTTGCTATTTAGATACATATAGATTGACTTTTATAAGTTTAAGATAATCAAGTTACGTACCAACTACCAAATATTTTTTTTTAATAGAGTTAAGAAAATATTGTTCAGATTGGTAACATCTGGGCACACGAAAAAGTAAAACTCTATGACTATTTTAAACTATGATATGTAGTTTTTAAACATGTATAAAGTTATATAATTTATTTGTGAGTTCTCTCCTAATTTAATCAACTAAACATTGGCAAAGGCATTGGTCGTGACAAATTTAATGGTTATGCTAGTATATGCATCATTTATCCTGTCTAAAATTCCGTTAATTTTCTAGTTAAATTATTAGTTATAGCACTTTCAGGTTAAACCATGTATATTTAAATACATAGTACATAATTTTCTGGATTTTTCTGAGTCATTTTATTTTCGTAATAATAAATAATGTAGTAAAATATAATATAATGAACTTCCACAAAATAATAATGTCAGACGGCGCAGCTTTTCTGGCTGAAAGTCATTAAAAAAGTCGAAGGGGTCGCTTTTTACACAGTTTCGAAAATAATAAGGAGAATCTTTACTTTTATTTTCACTATATAAATGTGCCGCCCTTATACTATTACGTAGGTATCGATAAATTAAAAATAAAAGTATTATTTTCTATATGTCACGACATATTATAGGCAGGTACCTATTATAATATGACAACTAAACCGTTTCGTTGTTTTTATAGACTAAATTTTTGGGTGACACGAGTGATACTATAACAATTGGGTCACGTTTATATATATATAATATATATATAGGTACTATGTCATAGATGTAGGTTAGGAATGGTAGGATAACGTATCAATGGAATTGTTCGTTTGGTGGAGACTTTTATATATAGACATGCGACCATAACGACCGATATACACGCCGTTTGACTATTTTAAATCCGAATTCCGTAACTACATAATATTATAAGTTACAAGGGTTATGACTCTTGAAATGTCTAGCTGTCACGACTCACGACAATGCGACCAACGTATTATTATTTTAAAACATATGCCGAGTAAAGTTTAAATATTATATATTTTAAAAATAAAAAAAAAAAATAATATAATATGCAGCTTTATAATACTTGTGTAATAATAATAGGTAAGTACAAGACAATTTTTAAAGTCGGATGGATACAACATTTTAGTACACACTTATTTAATGTCTCAATATTACAAGCTTATGACAGCAAATTTAAAATAGTTTAAACTCGCTATCGTTTTGTTAATTTTAATATCAAAAGTAATTTAACTACTCATAATATCAAATGTATAGGTGCTAGTGTAAAATGTTTTGTCGGAAGTTTTTTTATTCAATATTATAATTTATAATATTGTATAGTGAGAAATGAGTACTTCAAAATATTAATATTTTACCTGCTTATAACTCGACAGGAGTACAGGACGTTACACACCATTATAATTATGATTTTTTTTATATACCTATGTTATCGTTTGGCGTGAAAAGTGGAATATAAATAATAATAAATTAGATTAGTAAATGATTATTGATGACATATCGATAGGTATGACATCGAACATGTGATAAATATAGCGACTTTTATCTGCACACGTGTAATAGCAGTTTCTATGTTAAGTTTCGAAAGGTATTTAATTATTTTTCATTATTCGTTACGTATGTATTATACCTTTTTTTATGACGACTTGGGCAGTATAATTTATTGAAGTTCGTATACAGCAACGGCATCTATCGGACGGGTGATGTTTGTATTATCGCATTACGCATGGTTGTATTCCGCTAGAGTCCTCTGAAAGTATTCAAAATATATATTATTTTTTAAATATTTCGAAAAGACAATAAAATGAAGGCCCAGACTGCTGAGAATAGACGTAACTATTAGAGCATCCCTTAATAAATTACAGTATTGTAAAGCAAATAATTGTTAAGTTTATACGGAAGGAATTAAAAAAAAAAATCTTATCGATATACCTATAGGTACTTATGATTTAATAGGTAATATTTAGTCAGCACATAAAATATTTATAGTGGCATATTAATGCGATGAATACAATATTATGCAACCAAACAGTAAACAAATCACTGATAAACCCGGAAATTATGTCAAGAAACGAGTTCATCCTTCCTATACTATACTATTAAATTATTTTAGTTATATAACTACAGCGTAGTCGCGTAGACTTTAAATACCTATTTTTGTTTCGATCTCAAAGTGTAGTAGGCACAGCATCATCATTTATCACCCATGATGGTACATATTATATTATAATAATTGTTTAGTAACTATAAAATAGAGATAGAGCTGTATGTATTCACTTACATATCATGAGTGTGGTTTTCGAAAATTAATAAGAGTGCACCCGCAGAGTATGAATAATTTAATGCCAGTATTAGGTATTATACAGGTACATTGCAGACAGGTAGGTAACCGCGAACAAATCGTTGCAAAAAAAATTTATTTTATTCGTGCGGTGGCACGTAGCACGCTGTAGAAGCAAACGGGTAGTTTTGCGATATACTTATAATGATATATTATCACAGGCACATGTATAAATAACGATTTGACGTTATGTATATTATATGGAGGTATATGACGACGTGTACTTGTTTAGTATACGCGTCCCGGAGGCAACAAAAGCAAACGGTTATTTAAAATAATAACATGATAATAACATATTTCGAAAAAGCACATGAAGACTATACGAAATGTGAAATCTGTAGTGTATACTTAGGTATAAATATTTATACATAATGTACTGCAGTGTATATAGGTAATGCGTTTATGAGTTTATCGTGCAAGAATAAAACTAAATTTTGTCGAAGAAATGTGAGATTATACTGGTATATTATTGTTTCCCGTCCGTTTTACGCGCCTTAAACGACCCGCAGACGAATAAATTATCATTATATTATAATATTTTGGCGGACTGTAATAAAAATAATAATTAATAATAATAATCACTTAGTAGAGTAAATAAACGATAGCTGCAGTATCAATGTACCTAATGTTTTACGAAAAAATGTGTTTTATCAAATCGATTATATAAAGGGTTGTTGTATACTAATAATATATTCCTGCTTTAATTATAATTAATTAGATTAACATAAAAAAATTAATAACTAGATTATTTCGAATGACTATATGCTGTAAGTAGGTACTTAAAATATATTGCAAATTATCAGCATTTATTAATAATCTATAATCATCGAGGTTGAGAAAAACATCTCGTAATAGCTGTATGATTTTTTATCAGTAGTCAGAACATATCTATTATCTATAAACAATGCCAGTACTCATCTATATAGATTATATTATTATAAAATATTATTCATTTATCGTTAAGATTCATATTAATAATGGCTAAAAAAACTAATTTAATTAAATAATCAATGACAAATTTTGAAAATTTTAATTCAATGTAGGTACCTACATTAGAAGGACAAAATAATTGAAATCTTGTGAATTGTGATTGAACTGCAAACTGCAGTGCACACTTTTTAGTATTACATTCATATTCTGTGTGATGCTAAAAAATTATTAGGTCCCTATAAATATTGTTATTATGACTTTTAAATGTTTAAAAATGTGATAGTGTAAAATTAATACTTACCTAGTGATCGTCCTATATATTTTGAGTTCAAATTCATTTGACATATTATTATGTTGGTTGAATTTAACTCTATACCTTGTTTTATGCTCCTAATTTTACACATAATAGAGAAATTATAAAGTAAATAATATTTTTTAAATTAAATACATATTATGTAAACATTAAACAATACATATCACATATATAATTTTTATACAATTATTAATTACTTACCTTGAAACCCCTTTCGTAACTGTTGGAAGTGCAATTTACCTATCCGTCGTAATTTTAGCATAATTTTGTTAAAACGACTACTTACTTATTATTTGTTTTATTTAATAAAAAAAATATAGCTAGTTATTAACTATTATACTGACTGCGATCGTTTATTTTCGTCAAATTCCATTTTAAAGTGAATAAGGTATACGTGCGATATACTAAACTATAAATATTAGTTTTAACTGTTTCAAGACTTATTCCTTAGTCTTAATTAGAGGACGGATAAAACTTATTGAAATCTTTGGCTATCGTTCGTGTTATGCATAAGCAGGCACGTATACAAGGGGGGGGTCTCAGGGGGTTCAACCCCCCCAAAATTAATAGTTGTGTCATTTATTTGTATCACCATTCATCGATAAATATTGATTATTGTAAATTTTTTATGAACCCCCCTCCGTAATTTTTAAGAATATATAATGATACTAATATACTTATAATTTGTATACACATTATTAATATATTATGTTACAAATTCCGAACTGTAACACATCTAAACGAACGAATGAATAGAATTCAAAATTAGAAATATCTAGGTAGATACGCTTGTTAAACCTACTTATATGTAGGCATACATTACAAATAATATACTAGTTACCTATACGATGAGCACTTGTGTGTGATAAATGATAATTAACAATATATATATAAACATATTTTTATTACTACTCTCGGTTTTTAGATATTATTAAACAGAATAAAGTAACTATGTAGCGAAATATTTAATTTGCATGATTATATCACTGTTCAAACAAAAATAATATTATATAATGGTTATTATGGTATATCAATTACGGACTACGGGCATCTAATGAATAGGTAATAATATGATTAAACGTACCTAATCTAATTTTTCAGTGAGTCTTTAGATCTGATTTATTATCGCGAAACATAAAAACAATATTTGGATACAGCCAACAATGATTATCTATAATAATTAACTGTTGAATAATATTATATAAACGTATTATTAATAGTAGTGCGAGATTAGTTAAAACTGTATGATGTACAGATCACGTGGATACCTACGTGATGTACATTTTGTTTTTCAAATACATGTTTAAAACATAATATAGTATATAGTATATATAGGTATATAGGTACTTAAATTAAAATTGTGAAGTTCATATTGCAAATGATTAATTAGGTATGTAATTTTGTAATTTTATCATGTTTTTTGTTCAATTAAAATTTACTACTGTACCTACTAATTATAACAAAATATAATACAAAAATATGTACTATGTTTGTAATATATAAAATGTATGCTGTATAGATATTATCATTTATCACTAATCACTATTATTGTTGAAATTAAAATATCTGAATATCTACAATAAAAAAAAAAGCTTGAATTCTATACTTGTACGTAACTAATGAATAATGAATAATGACCAACTTATTTAGTATAATAATACGTTTCTAAACTGATCATAAAACGTGATTTTTTCATAAAATGATGAGTTATTTAGAACATAACTTATTGGAGTAAACTTTTTTGAAAAAACAGATTTTCGTTTTTGTAAGATTGCTATATACCTACAGTATTTTATAAGCTACCTTTATCTCTGTATATTTATGGACTTGCTGTATTATATATCAGCTGCAGAAGCGTGTTTTTAAACGTCTCTATTAACTTTCTTTCTAATATTAATATTTGGTTATGCTATAAAAATTACACAATAACCGATTAATATCGTGTATTATATTTTGCGTATAAATATATATTACTTGTAGATAATGAATAATAAATATAATAATAATTACAGTTATTTGATACAAATAAGTAATGTTTTTATTGAAATTGCTTAATAAGATTGTATAAACAAGCGAGAAACTAAATTTGTTTGTGAGAAACGAATAACGATATACCTAATTGTAGATATTAGTTCACCGATAAACTTTAGGTTCGTAGTCGAAAAATATAGGTATTATTAGAATTTTATAATATACTGGATGAAATATTGTTTTATATTTTAATAATTAGGCTTTGAAAATAATATATAATTTAATTTCACTTTAATACCTATGCAATAAAAAAAAAAGTGGGCAAGTGGGCAAGTGGGTGCTGTACATTAGGTGCCGTATGGATCATTATTCATTATTATATATTATAGGAGTGTTAAATTTGAATCCAATGATAGGTATCATATTATACGAAAAACATAAACATAAACTTTTTTCCAAACAACCAAATAAATATGGAACTAAAACAAAAATTATTGCCAATATCTTGAAACTTATTTACAGTTCGTAAAGATAACTAACAGTAAATAACCAAAAATATAAGGAAAAAATATTCAGTAATAATAAGTCGTTTATAAATATAGCTTATAGGTAATATGATATCACGTGAAAATTCTCGTAATTATTATGCATAAAATATGTATGCTCATATATTATACATATATACGTCATTTAAAAATATTTTTTTTTCTCGTTTAGGATAGTTGATATTATATTGTATTACACAATGTGGAACGTGTATAATTAGCGTAACAGGAATGTATCTTATATTATAGTAGGTACGTATATATTATTATTATCGAGCAGGGTGCAGTATAAACTTCACATTTATTATACATTATAATATATAATATAATAATATCTACATTTGCAGAAAAAAAAAATGACCGTGTTATGTAATACTCCTAAAAAACAAATAATGCACATATAGTTTATATATAGGTTTATTTTTACAGTTATTTTTTCTATTGTCAACATTGCGTGTATCCGGAGGGAAAATACTCGAAATCGACCCGACCTTTATAATAACATTAATACTATACATACATCTCAGTAGGTATACAGTGCAGTGTACTATTATACACAGTACACACGTCTTGTAAAATATATAATATCATCACGCACACACACACACGTATAGATACCACATTCAAGAAAAACACTAAATGTGTTGCGAAAATAAAAGCACGCTTCGACGTACTATAACAAAATATAATATCGTGTTGTTGTATCATAGATATCAATTGTTTGGCTATTGATATTATTATGTAATACTAATAATGGCGCGAGGACCACCTCGGAGACGGACAAATTTGTACGTTACGCGCGCGTATATTTATTTCAACATCTGCGACCCCTGTGACGCGATTTCCAATAGTATAAGGCGTGTACATATATAATACAACAATATAAGTATTGGCACGAACTCGGAGACGATCCCCCGTTCGTAAAACTACTAAATACATTATATAAGTATAGTAATATATATAGTGCGACAATATTTTCTAAATGTTCATCTGATAACATAAGCGACTAAAGGATGATCAGAATTTTTAGATTATACATATACATTTTCTCCGTGTAAATGCAAGTTTAATGAAGAAAAAATTATTTTCTTCGACATTTGAATAAAGGAGTTTTTTTATGGCATTGGACGCACACTTTTGAAAAGCAAATCAAATAAATATTTTCTTACTAATAATTCTAAGCTCTTTTAATATTTTTTCACACCATAAAATACGCGCGCTCTGATTAATATTATGTGAAATGTCCACATTGTATAGTATTATCCTTTCTGTAGGTACTAGTTTATCTATGTAATCCTGATACTGAAATTTGATAATCTTAAATTCGTATGAAAAGCTTAAAATTATGAAACTATTTTAAAAATTATTTTAAATTACAGTAGAATGTTTCATACATGTTTTAAGAATTTTAAGAATAATATGTTATAAGTTATAACATAATTTGTTTGAAGAAAAATCTATAGGTATAATACACGAATCCTGCTATGTAAGTATTCAAAATTCAAATAGGTACTCATAAAATATGTATGTGGCTTTATATGTTTAACTTTTTTTTATGGATTTATGGTTGGAATTAACCATCAGAAGGAGCTTCCTTATTTTTATAAATTAAATATTAAGTAATGTATTGTTTTATTTTTGTACATATTCGCATACTATAGATCGGCTTTATTATAGAAAAAAAAATGTTTTATTACTACTAAAATTCATTTATTTAGTAGGTGCACACAACGGAAAAGGAATTTTTTAATAAATATTATGATGTATAGTAAAAATAATTTGTTAAATATTTAATCTATCATTATTATTAATATTTTATTGACTTATCGATTTTTGTAGTAATACATTTTTACTTTAGAAAATAAACAAGGTTCTTGGCCTTTCCCGCCATTGATTTTGAGGTCCATTTATTATTAATTATAAAAGCAATCACTTTTTGTAATGTACATTAGATATAATAACACGGTTGTTATCTCATTATTAACACCGAATAATACAATTTGTCATACAGAGTGTTCGAAAGTTAAGACAAATTGAAAAACTTATTACTATTTGTAAACGTTTATTGTTTGGATTATACTTGGAAACTTAACTTATAGAACCCTGGTTTATACGTGGGAGTATATGTACCTATATATATATATACATATAAAGTTCTTATTCAAAATAATAAGTTTAATGTATATAATTTAAAATAACATTAAGTTTATAGTAGAGTATATACACAATCTATAATAATCTGATAATATTTAAACGCTAACTAAATTAATATTTTTATAACAATATATTATGTAGAATTGTAGCGCGTTGAATAAGTATGACACTTTTAATCCTACTTTACATTTTTCTACAATAAATCTATCGACTGGATTTTGAAAATTATATGCCTAGTTATTGTCTTCACTTTTAAATTTATAGAACACCACGATGTATATTATAGGCACTTACTAAAAATACAATATTATCGGTATGACTATGCTATCAATGGTGGGCTTGATAAATTGTGAAATGCGAGAGGTAGCTCATAATTCAGTTATACCATTGATTATATAGAATAGACTATTCTATTCTATAATCAATGGTTTTAGCAATATACTGTGTTGGTAAATTATATACCTATCAATAAACAATATTATTATTAGATATACATAAACCATGTTAAACAAAATTTAACAGCACCCACGAAAACTGTTTATTCGCGGAGACCCTTTAATAATAATTTGTGTTTTGTTTAACAATATTATTGTGCGGTGACCATAATTAAAGCTAAAGCTGCAGTGAAAGAAATATGATCTGTTAAACTCAGTCCGTAGAACAATTTTAATACAACAATAATAACATTACACCTAAAATGGTAATGGTGAATAAGTCAAAGACTGTGTGTGTATATATATATATAACACTTCAAACAATCTGCAGAACGGATAAAATATCCTAATGACATTGGCCTCAATGCCTCATATTAATCTATGCAGAGTAGTTATATAGTGTGGTGTACACGTATGGCGTACGCTCTAATTATGTAAAATGTATGCATATACCTATGATTTATCTATAATATATTATATACATAATTTTATGAACAGTAAAATAATCGCAGTAATCGTTATTTGCGATATTTCAGTAAACATATTGAATAATTATATAATTTAAATACTTCAATATTATATACATAAATCATATTAATTATTTATTAGATAGACATTATTAAAATAGTAAAAAAACAAAATTAATTATATGTATGCATAATAGGTTATTATACAATTCACAAAATAAATTCAAATTAATAATTTCTGCTTGATGTTTGTGATACCTAACATTTTTTTTTTAAGTCTTGTCGGACAAAGGCATTTTTTGAATCGAACAGGGGACTTTTTGTTATAGTATACACGGATATAGTTATAACTTATAACATTATCGATAAGTACAAATAGTAGGTATACTATAAACATAAAAATAATTTTACATGAAGTAAAGCTTACAAATTCCAACATATCGTGCATACTGCATATATTTTAAAAGTCAGGTATTCCAACGCCGTTGAATTTGTTTTTTAAAACTGAACTTTCCCTTTTTTCATTTAATTTGTCTATAATCCTAGTGGCTGAGAACCAAAAAGAAAAAAAGATTCAATGAACACAGGACGCATGCTTGACATGCTTGTACATGTACAACTGTATACTGACTATACTATACTGCATATATGCATGCACATTCGCGTATATAAAATTAGCACCTTCAGCTAGCTATATTCTAAAAATAAGTTAAGAAATAAGAACATTTTTATTTTACCTATTATACGTAAGTATAAAATTTTCGAATTAAATTATTTAACAAAATATATACTTAGATTATAAGATGTGTTAACTGCTGAGTACTGATGTATTATCGTTTAATAGTTACTTGGAATAATTATTAATTTTATTAATTGTACATAGGTAAGTACCTACAATGTAATGTAATATATTTAACATTTTTTTTAATATTGTATTAAGTTTGCCTATACAAGACCCCTTACAAGTGACTCAAAAACAATGTAAATTGTATATTAAAATTAAGTTATTATTTGTTAAATATTGGCTTTTAAGTTTTAAACGATTCATTGTTATAACTTATAAATGTATGTATAAAATAGAGATAATACCTATTTTGGTTTATTATATTTTAATAATCGAAATAGTCTTCTAGAATTTTATGGAAAATCTTTAATAGTTAGTCAATAATAAGTTTGATTCGTAATACAATTATAGTAAAAACGACCAGTTCTATGAAAGTTACAGAAAAACATGCAAAAATTAAAAAATAGCGAAATGTCAATTATAATGAATAGACAATATAGGGGTTATGTATGATTCACTAAAAATAAAAATTTAATTTGAGACTAAGAAGGTGTATAGAAAACGGTGATCGCTACTAATTTTAAGAATTAAAAAATACATTGTGTAGATATTTATGATTTATCAATGTGTTATCTTTTAGTCGCAATCGCAGGTTTTGAAAAACCAAAAGGATTATCCCCGTAATATTTTAATCTCTCTTCCATTGAGAAGGACACCTTCTCAATTTATCTCTTTACCTTTTTATATAATATAATAATGTTTTATAATATATTATGTGCTAATGTAAAAAATAAATATGTTTTATAAATTATAATATTTTAACATTTTATTAACAATTTATAGTATTATAATGCTTTATTTTCAACACATCAATTAGATAATAAAAGCTATTTTATTACGACAGTCGAACAAATAGTTATAAAATAGAAAAATTGTTTGTGAAATTGTACGTGCGAGGAGGAAAAACGATGTTAAATTATTAAATGAAATTTTATGTATAATTTGAATTTATAATATAATAGAAAATGCTATTTTAATCTCATAGTTTATACTATAATGTGGCGCTATGATAATGTAAATATATAATTACTCATTATGCTTATAATATATAGGTACTATACGTAACTCGTGTATATAATAATTTACTGTTTGTTTGTTTATCGTGAAAATTATACGTATCTCTTTTACTTGACAAGTATTTATACGTCAGTAAAAGCCACCCACACGGGAGACCACGCGAGTGCATCACGACATATACATTTGTAAAACGACACGTGTTTTTGCTACCAAATCACTTATAGTATCTACCGACGACAGCTCCACTTAGTCCAAATTGCTATTACTTTAAGCGGTTTTGGAAAATAATAAGTCGTGCCTAGGTGGCCTAACATGTCGTATATTTTAAAATCAAACATAGACTCGTGTATAACGAAAAGATAAACTGACAGGAGCTAATAATATAATATACATAGTAGATATAAGTATAAGGGAACGCGGTGGAATGTTAAAAAGAATATAGTCACTGCTGCAGAATGTACTATTATTGTACAATATCAATATTATACATTCTATAGATTCTATAATAGGTGTATTATGCTGTATTAAAAAATGTAACCGGGAGAGTTTTTTTGGTTTAACGACGAGGAGGTAAATCTATGGTCATAAAAAAATAAAAAAACATATACAAGTCCAAGAAAAATAAACACCGCGTGAACATAATATCATAACGCATTTAAACGCATATAATGGGAATTGCAGAGTAACAATTATTGTCGTTGTTTCGACGTACACCTATTAAAAAACGGAAATGTTTGGGTTTCGCCGTACCATACGGTCGCGCAATTAAACGAACAGGGTCGCGGAAACGTGCTTTTTCACTTTGCCAAAACCCCGTCGCCATTGACCGCGGTGTCTAATAATTATTACTGCCATTATTATCGTCGTTATTATTATTTAAAATACCGTTTGTGTCTGTGTGCGTGTGTATATATATGTTCGTGAAAGTAGGCTACCGATGAGAAATTTAATGATCACTTGCGTTCGGTTTCTATTATAAAATTATACGGCTGCATTTCATGCAATCATGCGCCAAAAACAATGGTAACCATATATAATATAACTACGGCACCATCGTCTTTAAATATACGTTTAATAGCTATTTCGTTTAATAAAAAAAAAAAAACAACAACAATAACAGTATCGGTCAAAAATGATCGCGGAGTAACGTCGAAAAAAAATAAACGATTCCAGAAAAGTATAATGTTAGTTATTATAGTTGTTCTAGCTGAAAGCAAACACCGTATAATATCATATTATATGCGTTGCACAGTTGTACTCCGTGAAACAAACATTGATTGGCGTTTACCTTAAATAAATTGCGAATCGTATATATTATGTATAAAATAAAATCGAGCTCGATGGATATCCTAATTTCTAATAAATAATATAGAAATGTATAAAATATTATACATTCTAATCCATACGAATGGATATTAGAGATAAAATATTATGCTTTGTAGATAATATCATTGTGAAACTTAAACTCAGATTCTCAACAACTTAAGAAACTATAGTGTCAATTCTGCAGAATTATATCAGTTCAACAGGATGATCTTTAAACATGTTTAAAGAGCATTCTATTGAATTGACAAAATTTGAAATCGTCATAGCAATAATATATTTATTATAATTTTAGTCTTGGTTAAAAGTTCTAGATTAAATGACTTTAGATTATCCTAGAGACTTAAGTATAATTATAGTATTATTATTTAATAAGTCAAACTTTAGATCTTAGGAGTTTTGGAGTGTTCAACAAATCAATAACAGTAAAGTTTCGAAATTGCAGTTGGTGCGCTAATATTATTTTTCATTACTGATTTAGATGATGATAACTAATATTAAAGATAATTACAATTTTTCACTTATAGTTATATTATAATATGAAGAAATTGACATATTAACCATGTGGGCATGATTAATAATATACCTAATAATAATAATAATATGTGCCACCAATATACACGTATTATTTTAAAATTTTGTTTACCGATAGGTTGAGTGTAGTAAAAAATAAATTGTATTAAAAATAAGTGTAGGCCACATTCAATCGTTCACACACAGCACAGCACACATATATAGGTATACACACATTTTTAATAGGCTTTC
This sequence comes from Aphis craccivora, assembly GCA_009835225.1. Taxonomy (NCBI): domain Eukaryota; kingdom Metazoa; phylum Arthropoda; class Insecta; order Hemiptera; family Aphididae; genus Aphis; species Aphis craccivora. The sequence continues at coordinate 72,914 of VUJU01000868.1, forward strand.
CGTCCTCGATGACTGCAGCAGTATTAATATTGTATTATTTAATAATATGACGATGATGGGATATAAACGATTAGTTTAACTCTCAAAAATTACATTATAAAACGCGAACAATAAATATATATATATATATACAAATTGAACACATATATACGCGATTTAGTATTATAATATTATATAAATACGATCTCGTTAACGCGTCGTTTGAATGGCGTGTGAATGTGCTTCAGGAATCTCCTCTGCGTCGCCTCTTATATTATTATAATACATATTATTATATTATTTATAAGCGAAAAGGGAGAGTGTCGGTTTAAACGCGGGGCAGAGCGCATCGTCTGAAATACGCTTGTGATAGGCCAATTCGCGCACCCTTTTCGTTATACACACTCGGGCGTGCAAACGACAAAGTGTGTGTGGTAGGTATATACGGCCGACTATACACGCGTTTATGTATAATATAATGATATGTGCTGTGATTCTGCGGCGTTTAGTTTGTTTTCCCCTGGGCGATGCAGCGTGTAACCCATTGTTCACGGTGTGTGCGTGTGTGTGTACCAGTTATATACTTACATATATATACATAATAGTAATAATAATGTATGTATTTGTGTATAATATATATATATATATATTTCCCTACGGTTAAGTTCTTAATCGTTTTATTGTCAAACGTTACCCCCGCACAATATGATATTCGTAGTCGAAGCTATATACATATAGTACGCGCAAGCCACATCATATCACATAATATTATATGTATATTATTACAATATTATGGGACAGTTGTTGTATAATGCAACGTAATGTTATCATTTTTATAATAATATTATGTAGATAATATACGTACCGAGCATGTTCACCCCCACTTTCATCTTTAATAATGCAGTTATTCGAAAGCTGAATGTCCGCGAAATCTTTAAACATATTTACGTAAATACCATGTTATTTTACAAATATTGATCTTTTTATTTTGTACTCACTATTAAGAAGTATTCTACGGAGATACAAGCTTCTGTTTCCAAATAACACCCCCCCCCCTATTTTTAGTACCTAAGTAAATTATTTAGCGAATGATTTTTCTGATAATCATGACATATCAAAATCAAAATTCGAACGAGTAGTTTTTGAATTATTTAATTTTATATATAGGTATACCTATACTAGAGACTATAGATTCATGATAATGGATTTTTGAAGAAATGGGAGTTAATTTTAAAATATTAGTAATTTGTATACATAAACACTTTAACTACCGAACAACTTTATTCGCTCGAATTTTGAATTAAATCCATAAAAATTAAATATAATATATTTGAAAAAATAATTTTATGGAAGAAAAAGGAAAGGAAAGGGTTCTTATTTTAAAAACAAAGTTTGTATCGCCACACAAATTGAGAATATGAGTTTTGGAAGTTATAGTACATGTATTTCCACATTTCAAAAATCAGAATTATTTGAATTAATCATGGGGGTAAGCATGTACAGCGAATGACTCTGTGTACATTTGATATATATATATATATATATATATCTAATATCGTCATCAGATTTGGTTTGCACGTTAAATTAGGAACGTGGTCAGGATAAAATCGATCGTAAAATCAAATTCGCAGCATTTTCACTTTACATCGTTCTTGGATACTTTCCTTTTTCCATATATGTGGCCACTTTTTCCAATAGCGAGCTATATTTGTATACATATATGTAGAAAATACGAGCATAAACATGTACCTATATTCACTTGCTTTTTGCTGCAGGCGTCTATGACCCATGTATATAATATACTATAATTTATAATGATTTAAGTATATTTATGTTTTTTACGGGTGTAATATACACTGTTGCTGCACGTGCACGCGGTGTATAATGGCGTCATGCGACGGTTTTCAAATTTCAACGGTAGTTTTTTTTCATTATTATTTATTTGAAGCGCACACCACTTAATAGACATACACCGCTTGTATAATTAATATTTGGTAGCTCGTGTCGAATCGATTATTGCGATGATAGATTTTACTCATTAAATGTATTACGTTTTTAAAGTATATAATACGCACCACTCAACGTCCGACATTTAAGCGTGTATCTAAATTTAACTAAAATACATTTCGTATGTGCTGCAATTAAAAACCAACTGATTTAACGTATACAAATTATATTATAGGGTTTTTGGTATAAATATAATATGCACACTGTCGATGAAACATGTATGTATATATTGTATACATTAATATATTTTCGTTAATGTGAATGCAGAAGATTAGATTTTACAGACAAGTTATAATGTGTGTAAAATAAAAAATGTTTCTTTCTTAAAATTGATCTATACGCGTTATTTTTACACTAGCCACACCAATTATTTTATATTGTGCCGTAAATAATATAATATGCATACATGTTTAAGTTAATTCAAATCTATTTTAAAACTAATAATTTTTTATGGAAAAAAAAGTGTAAAATAAAAAGCTAAGAGTAGCGAGAGAAAACTTGAAATTTATTTTGTCTTACAAATTAATTAGGTAGCGTTAAAAGTACGTATAATATAATTACGTACATAATTATGACGTGTACACTGTACACATACTATATTATAAATAATATAAATAAATAGTTAATTCAGCATTAAATATTTACACGTAGGCAAAAAGTAAAAACCAGGTTGAAAGTTCATAAAATAATCTGATTAATTTGTTAGCTATAGTGTTGTGAAAGCAGTGACTCGATAAAAACAATCGTTTTTTTATAAAAATATCTATTCATTAAAATAGATTATTGGTTATTAGTTATTACTTACTTATTAGTATTGTTATACTCGTATTTATTATCTTAATATATTTGTGTGAGGACACATATAACACTACATTGTATGTTTATATAATATTTTTTTTTATTCGTTCTTTTTTTAACTTGATTTACTCATTATTGTTTTCAATTAAATCTATCATTAATTATATTATTTTTGTTATCCCAGATCGAAAGTTTGTATTTATAGTTTACAATGTAAATATACATCAAAATAAGACAGATAATATATTATTTACTTCACTTACTGACCCGATCTCTGACGAAGTGGCGCAGGACAGAATTTATGTTGTGTGTAGATATTGGATACCTATACATCCCATGTCGAAAACGCTCGATGACTCTTAAAAAATGAATAGGTACATATATATTATATTAAACTATAGATATCTTTAAAAATGTTTTGTAATTAGTAACTATAATAATATTTAATATTAATAACTGTAATATTATTAGTTGTTAATAGTTATTACTTTTTTGACGTTGTAATATTATAACATCAATAACTAAAATTAACTGCGTGTTAATTTGAAAAATGTCGACATTTATCTATTCAAGACGGTATATACGTCATAGGATTATATTTTTTACCTTTTACCCATAGATGACTGAATATTTATCTTGAAACGATCGTTTTTACAATTTTCGAATACTTTTCTTTAAAGCGGCTATAAGTACAGCAGTAATTCGGTTGAACGTTTAAACGAAACGAATTGCTTGTATACCTGTATTGGTTCTTAAGTCTTAACTATGTAAAAGACCGCGCGTGTAGGTATAATAAGCAATGACTCGGTGAAAAAAAGGTAAGTTTTTTGAAAATCGATTACCGTTTTTTTTCGCTCACGATCATCGCAGTATTATATTCATCATATTATATTGTTCGAAAATCGTTGCGTTATATCACATCATAATATAATATATCATATTTTCATGAAGCCCGCGCGAGCAGTCGCTCGTATAATTTACCTACCTATATGTATATTGCGTATATATACGAATGTAATAGGTATATACGCGTTACAGCAGTCACGGCGGGGACAATAATAATAATTCGCTTATTATTGTTATTATAAATTATCATGGCCAACGATTTCTTTATTTTCAAACGCACGTGGCTTTTATAACAATCCTGCGCAGGCTGTACAGGAGGCGGGTTTAAGTGCTTTTTAACGACGCGATGTGCGTCTTTTGAATTACACCGGTCGTATTATTTTTACCTACGCGTAAATTACACTGTCCACTGCGTTCGGAAAATGCATCCCTATGTACAGCACCACGCCGCATACCGGCAGGCCCTGATTTACGCATGTGCAGGCGGTGCACTAGCACAGGGCCCCCAAATTTAAAGGGCCCCTTCCCATTCCATACTTTGCTACCATAAATAAAAGATATTTT